>CAUYLG010027263.1:0-78311 GCA_963573385.1 Cacajao melanocephalus
ACAAGAATCCTGTTCTCTCTCCCTCTTTTTCTTCCTCTTTCTTTCTCTCATACATTCTTTTTCTTTCTTTCTTTCACTCTCACTTTCTTTCCTCTCTTTTTCTTTCTTTCAAAAAAATAAATAAATAAATAAATAAATAAATGCATTTTCTAAATTTCCCTGTCCCACAGCTCTTCCAAAAAAAAAAAAAAAAAAGAATAGGTCACTGCTAATATCCCTTTAAAACAGTATGACAGTATGTTAAGCACTGACATTAATCATTTAAGAGAACATCTTCCAGGCCAGTGATAAAGAACATTACATCTGTGTGTTATGAGATTTCAATGAAGGCAATTTCCACTGTTAACTCAAAAAAAAAAAATAAATAAACCTGAGAAGACCAAAGGATAATCAACACAATGAATTATTTCATTATAACAAAATATTTAATTATATTTCTATTGAAGGAAAATAATATTAGCTATCATCTGTTGTACCCTATTAATAGCCGGGCACTGTTTTAGGAATTTAAAATGTGTTATCTAATTCTCATATTCATATAAGTTTGACATTATCACTCTCATTTAGAGATAAACTTAACAATTGAGTTTAAATAATCCACTAAAAGTCAAGTGCCCTGAAGAAGCACATTTGAGAATCAACTTTGTGAAACTTTTGGCGCACAGTGCTAGCCTTCTGGGCATTCATCTGACATGAGTATGCTTCTATCCAGTGCTTATGTGGGATCCTGGGTAAGAGAGATGCAAATGTGACTCCAAATGGATAGTCATATCCTGCCCGTTATCCTGACCATTTACTGTCACTTATGAATTTGACTCTGTCATCTATTACTACCCTCCCAAGGCATATACAGAGGGAGAAAGCAAAAAACAAATGTAGGGATAAACCAAGATGCTTTGGGTTTGTGAGACACAAGTGAACAGATGACAATCTTCAAAAGAGTCATCCAAAATGTAGAATGTTACAGGGAAACATTTCACTTCTTGTTTACCTGCAATTTTATTTCATACTCCTTTATAAAATTATAGATACCAGTATATGACATGCTGTTAAGGTTTTGCTGTGTTCCTATCCAACTCTTATCTTGAATTGTAGTTCCCATAATTCCCACATGTTGTGGGAGGGACCTGGTATGAGGTAATTGAATCATGGGGGTAGGTCTTTCCCATGCTGTTCTCCGGAAAGTGAGTAAGTCTGACAAAATCTCGTGGTTTTATAAGCGAAAGTTCCTGTGTACAAGCTCTCTCTTACCTGACGCCACGTAAGACACAAGTCTGCACTTCCTTCATCTTCTGCCATGATTGTCAGGCCTCCCTAGCCGTGTGGAACTGTGAGCCCATTACATCTTTATCCCTTATAAATTACCCAGTCTCAGGTATGTTTTTATCAGCAGCGTGAAAATGGACATATGCCTATATGCTAAAGAGCCATTTAATTCAGACGTATCCCTGTTGATACAGTTTGGATGTTTGTCCTCTACACATTTCATGTTGAAATGTGATCGCCAGTGTAGGAGGTGGGACTTAGTGAGGGGTGTCCTGGGGGTGGATCCCTTATGAAGTTCTCACTCTGTTTGCTCACATGAGAGCTGGTTGTTTTAAAGAGCCTCACAACTCCTCCTTCCTCTATTGCTCCCTCTTTTTCCATGTGACATGCCTGCTCCCTGTTCACCTTAGGTCATAAGTAGAAGCTTCCTGAGGTCTCACCAGAAGCCAAGTAGATGTTGGTGCCATGCTTGTATAACCAGTGAAACTGTGAGATGAATAAATCTCTTTTCTTTAGAAATTACTCAGCCTCAGATATTTTTTATAGCAATGCAAAAGGGACTAACACCTATCTAGCAAGACAAAGGAAAAGCAGCACAGAATCTTGATAGTCCTCTGATAAATAACCTAGGTGACTAGTTCTTGAGTTAATGAGAAATGGCAATGCTTATTGGGTTGATTTTTGGGGAGAGGAGAAAAGTCTTAACTTCAATATCCCAGGCATTTATGGAACACTACTAATATATAGTGCACATTATATGCATATATCAGATACTGCCTTAGATAGTATCATTGATAAAAAGGAATTTATCCAGTTTATAGTATCTGATAAGACTGAGAATACAAATAGTCATAAGGCTAGAGAGAAGCAAGTATTAAGACTAAAATATGACAAGAAATAGACTGAAGGCATACAAGACCTCAAGACTGACCATCATCTTCATGTTTCATTTTGTTTGATGCTATAAATGTCTTTGTCATTGTCATTATTCATTCAATAAATATCTATTAATATGTACCAGAAAACGTCCTAGGTCTTGGAATCCAGGGATGAAAACAATTAGAAATGGCTGCTTTCTTCATAGAACTTATGTGTCATTTTCTTTATTTGCTAAAAATCCATGGAGATTCCTGATTGATTTAAAACATATATTATGTGCAGCTGATCTCCATATATATGCCCTTGTTTGGTGTCTGTTATACTTCCTGGCCTCATTATTTACCAAGAAACCATTCAAACTACACAATGGAAAAAAAAAAAGATGAAAAGTGGAAGAGTTCATGAAAAAGAAAAAGCCAAATGTTCCCATCCATTCTCTGTACGTCTTCCCTCGGGATTTAGAAATGTTCACTTTGCACTTCCTGTGTTGGGTTAATATCACTCTGAGTTATCCCAGGAGTTACGTCCAGATGCAGGAAGTGATGCTGTCACCGGTGCTTCCTTTAGCTATGAAGTATTATAGGAATATGTGTTTTTTCAATCCTGTCTAGTACTAATCTCCAGAGTAAGCTATCATTTTTGCAACAGAATTTCAAGCTCTTCTTCTTGAATGCAGTAATAACTAATGAATACAAACCACACATAGGGAAGTATAGGCACCTATTATCTGTCAGTCCATCACTGCACTCCTAGTGCCTGGCAGAGTGAATTGCAAACAGAAAGTACTCAATGATCTTTACTAAAGGAAATAATGAAAATGGATCCAGAGTGTATCTATACACAACTACTGAAGCGTCACTTATTGACCTCCCACTATGAGGTTAGCTCTATCAAGTTCTCCAATTTCAGTTCATTTTTCCATCCCATTTCTGTCCTTTTTCCTGTTTCCCAAGTCTATTTTATTTTATGTTCCAAGACTCATAATGTACAAGTTAGGCCACTAGCTGAATTACTGTCCCTTTACTGTTGCCATCCTTTACGTGGACTTTTGTATTGTTGTTTGCCATTTTGCTTTTGTTTCTTGTTTTCTGTGAAGTCTCCATATTCTGCTAGGATTCCCTTTGATTTGTTACTCTCTTATTTTTTTTAAGTGATATCTCCTTTCAACCCCTCAGCAATTAACTGTTTAAAGTTAAACCTATACCCATATGTAATATACACAGCATGTTATTTCATATGTACAGTACGGAAAATCAGGTCAGGAGAGTGAAGTGCAGATAACGTTATTTGTTCACTATTGAGGTATTGCAGACTGACTTGGGTTTCTTCTCATGGGAAGTGGTATCCTCAAAGTCATTCATCAAGCAGTATGACCCCAAAAAGCCTACCTGGGGTCCACAACCTGCTGTCTTCCAGACATACACCAGGTAGCATCTCTGCACAACAGCCTTATAGTTAGAAAGAAGCATTAAAGAGTATTTGCTCCCAGAGGAGCAAAAACATCTAATGAGTGCTGGATGGCAATGATAAATAGGCTTAAATGGGAAAATAGGCCAACTTGGGAATACTTTGCCTTGAATCAAAGTAGAAATAACTAAAATAGTTTCTCTTCTACAACTTGCATGTGTGGTTCTCCTCTTTACTTTCTTAGTAGTAAAGATTATTTTCTCCTAAATGGAATCATTTGTAAATACCAAGAAACCTAAAAATATATTTGTAACAGAAATTTCTTTTTTTTTTTTTTTAAAGACAGAGTCTCGCCCTGTTGCCCAGGCCAGAGTGCAATGGTGCAGTCTCGGCTCACTGCAACCCCCACCTCCTGGGATCAAACAATTCTCCTGCCTCAGCTTTCCAAGTAGCTGGGATTACAGGTGCCTGCCACCATGCCCAGCTAATTTTTGTATTTTTAGTAGAGACAGGGTTTCACCAAGTTGGCTCAAACTCCGCCCACCGCTGGCCTCCCGAAGTACTGGGATTACAGGCGTGAGCCAACATGCCTGGCCAGGAATTTCTTAAAATACTCAAAATTAGGTTTTAAGAGTTGACCATTGGCTTTATTTCCAAGAACAAAAATAAGTTAAATTCTTTAACTTATTTTGTGTATAAAGATTTCAGCATGTACTCCAAATAATTGAATTCTATGTTTTAAACATTATAACACCTGAATAAAATGAATTCTTTCACATTATGAAATGCCCTGTCATTGTTTATATTTTGTAAACCGTCTTATAAGTGATGTGCAACTTTGTTTACAATTTATCAGACTCTAAATAAGATCTATATATTAATATTTGCTGATTCATCTCTTAAATCTCTTTTAATGTAGAGGCTCTTCCCTGACCCCATTCTAACATTTTTATAAGAAAAAAGTGAATCATTCGTTTCATAAGATTTTTCCAAACTGTTTGGATTTTGCAAATTGCATACCATGGAAAAACATTACACTTTAAGTTTTCATTATTTTTTAGAAAATAATTTCTTGAGTCAGATATCTACATGCAATCTCTTTAAAATTATAATCCCCAAATCTATGTCCTGCACAGCCATCTTAATGTCACATTTCTAAAAAATTACTTAGTAAACCATTCATTACTGGATTAAACATATTCATGTGGCAAAGCATTTAACATTCCAATTAGAATCCTTTGTTCTCTTTTGAACATGTAAAGAAGGAAACACTGTTTGTGTGTCAAGGTTTTACTCCACACCCCAAACTTTCTCGGGACTCTGCCTTTGCATATTGACATAGCATTTGACAGAAAAACTGTGGGTCGTGAAGTAAAGCACAAGCTGAAGTGTGATAAGGTCTTTTTCAATCACAAAATACTGCCTTGTCCCAGGCCACCCCCTTTACCCCTCTTGTCCTAAAAATAAAATTCATTTTTACCATTTTCCATTGAGTATATCCTGACCAAATCTTTGTGGCTCCCCATCTGAAAGTACTCATGACTTTTACTAGAGTTGACTCTGTGTACTTAAAGGCAAAATTTAATCCATGTATTTATAGAGTATTTTTATCCAGGCCTCAAAATTATTTCTCTGGTGAACCAAATGTTTTTAAGGAAAATGCATTTAAAGTCTACCAAAACTTGGCTTTTGAATGTGTGCAAGTTAGCTGTGGTAGGCACCAGAGACACTAAAACTCTTTATTCAGCAAGGGACCAATCTGTGTAGATGAAACACATTCTGGGAATGAAACCTGGTTTCAACTGTTGGTTGAATCCACCCACTTTCCTTTGGCAACACTTTACCTGGTACTTTTGGACTCTAGATTTTATAAACTTTTGGCTAGTCAAGGATGAATTAACTCACATTGTGTACTTTATTTAAAGATAGAGTGTGGTTCTAATGTCAACTTTAACATTTAAATATGGTCAGCAAACTCGTGGCAGAGTTTTCTTTTACGATTTGTCTTTGCTTCATCCAGTGCCTCTCCTCCATGCTCCAAGCCAGGGTAGATGCCACACTTCCGTAACATCTTATTTGCATCAGAATTCACACACTAATTGCAGAAAAGTTTCAGGTTCATTACAGTTGCTCTGGCCTGAAAGAGTCACCTTTAACGGTTTTCTGTTGTTTTTGCTGCTTTAATTTATGTCTCCAATGGCAATCGGTGCTGCTTTCCTCCTGCACACACATTATCAAATATACCTCTTGCAGCTGCTTGGATGGTCTTCGGAGAGTAGAAGGAGGCAGGGGTGCCAATTACTTTAAATTTTTGTAGACAAAGAATAACTTCCTGGCTAAGTTCTATTTCAGGATACATGCCTCTGATCTTTAAGGCAAATGAGACAAAAAACTAACCATAATTTAGCAGAGTAGCATGGGTACTATCCCAGCCTGCACAGAAACCATGTTCAGACTAATCCACTAATTACTTATGCTCAGTATGGAGTCAGCCCCCACATAAACCATTTACAGAATCCACTATCGACTTTGCGCTTGCAACAAAGCAACCTCTAAAACAACCACCACCAAAGCTGGCAACTGGCAAGTGCTGACTAGGGTGAGTTAGAACAATGTGGGAATGGTCACTTCTGGTACAAGCTGGATAAAAGGAGCAGGCACAGAAGAATAGTTTAAATTTCCATGTATTTCATCCAAGTTAGTAGCAAAACATGGCAGTCTCATTGGCCACTGGAAAAATCCCAATTCTGTTTGTCAAAATCCTGGAATTTCTGAAGTTTATCCAAAGAAGGACAAGGAAGCTAGCAGCCTGTTCATTGGTTTGAGTTTTCAATTCACGAGATAGGGGATAATATTCAGCCAACATCTTCCACTTTATATATCTCTAATGCACACTGACTACTCTTATGAGCTGTCACAGTGCCTAATATCAAGCTTCTTGTTGCATTTTATGACCATCAAGAAAGAAACAGTAGAATTGGCTGGAGACTCTGGGGCTCATGAAGGAAATTACTCATTATCCATTTTTTTTTTAGAAGAAATCTTGCTCTATCGTCCAGGCTGGAGTGCAATGGTGCGATCTCGGCTCACTGAAACCTCTGCCTTCCAGGTTCCAGCAATTCTCCTGCCTCAGCCCACCGAGTAGCTAGGACTACAGGCGTCCACTACCATTGCCCAGCTAATTTTTGTATTTTTTTTAGTAGAGATGGGTTTCACCATGTTGGCCAGACTGATCTCAAAGTCCTGACCTCAGGTGTTGGCCAGGCTCTCTCAAACTTCTGACCTCAGGTGATCCGCCCGTCTCAGTCTCCCAAAGTGCTGGGATTATAGGTATGCCCAGCCTCATTATCCATTTCTTTTTGCCTGCTAGGCCAACATGCCTCACTCACTAGGTCTAACTTAGCCTCTGTTTGTCCACTCTAATCTAGAAGAAATTCTTCTTGCTAACCCATTATCTATATAATATTTTAAAATATTTTTACATTATGGTTATAGAATAGTTATACTTATTACATAATATTAATCTGCCTTAGCATTAAGTTAGATTATTAGATTACAAAGGAAACAGAAATCTGAAGAACATTACTATTAATCCAACGCCATGCACCAAGCAAGCCCTTGTAAAACACAACTGGACAGTGAAAGGTAACCAAAGGTCTTGGTGATGCATGCCACACCAGACAGCACAGAGAACATGGAAGCTCTGGACTCAGGGGCATTTGACAATTTATTTCTGATTAACTTCATATACTTTTTAAGAGAGAAAAAGAAATAACAGGCAGGTGGCACATAAAAAATAAGCCGTTCTCAACAAAGGAGATACCTAAAAGAAGATGATCACAATCTCATTTTGGGAACACTAAAATGAGAATTCAATGAACCCAGAAAGAAATACAGATATTTCCAGTGGGGTTGAAGCAACAGCCTATAGCCATTATGTTTCTCTTTGCCTTGAAATTTCAAATATTTGTGTTTCTCTGAGACTGTTGATACAAATTCAGTTGATGAGACTCCTTCATTTAAAACAAAAACTGGCAGCTCATTGAAGGTGTCAAGAATTCATATTGCTTCCATGTAAACCTCAAAAATACAAATTATTAGAGCTGGAAGACATTTAGGGATCACTGAGTCAAGCTTCTTATATCACAGTCATTTTTCCAGGGACAGTAAATGACTTACCCAACTATTTGGTAACAGACAAATCTCACATAGATACCCAGACCCTCAGGTCAGTGCTCTCCTAGGCCCATGATGCTACGTTCTTTTTAAAATCACTCACGCATGTGATGATAAAAAAAAACAACCAGAAAAATGCAAAAAGAGCCTCACTGAAAAGAACGGAACACTAAAGGAAAACTGAAAAATGTATACTTAGTGATTACCAAGTTCCAGCAAAACACATCCATGCCTCACACTTGATGTGCAGACAGACCAATCCCAGGACCAGAAATGCAATATTGTACCTGATTTGAACAAACTCCTGGGCATATATCAGTCCCTCGAGCAAGAACCTACCCGTCGCCCTTCATAGCATCCTCCATCCTGCCTGGTGAACTTTTCCCATCTCCACATAACGTAGGGTGAGGGCACATGTGTTCTGTTTTGCGTTTCTTCATAATACATCACTTCTTCAGGAAACATATTTGAGTAAAACACTTTAATCTCCTTAAATTAATGAATGTAGTATATAGAAGAACAAATTCATTTTTTTCTTTATCCAATTTGCATAGTAATGTCTGAGCACAAGCAGCAGCTCTCAGACTTATACAAAGGTACTGAAAGAAGAAAATAGGCTTTCCAAACATTATCTTCCAAAATCCCACCCCCAAACTTTACCAAACAAAAATAGGCCTAGTTTATCTAAAAACTTGAAAGCATATACTCTATCTGTCTACTTGATCCATCTCCATCACTACTATCAGTCTAAGTGACATCATCTCTCTCTAAGATCGTGTTTTTTTCCTAAGTGATCTTCTTGCCTTTACTTTTATCTCCTTACCATCTGTTCATCACTGAACAGTTATATTCCTTTCTTTTAAACATAAACTGAAACTGTTTTTCCTGGATAAAACCCTCCAAAGATTTTCCAACACATTCAGAATAATACTCAAATGTTCTAACTTAGCTGGAAGAGGAGCTTGCAGTGCTCCAAAAAGAGTGAGAGGAACTGAATATCACAAAAAAGCCTTTATTCTTGGAGTCTATTCGGATCAAATGAAGCTTGTGAGCCCAGAAAACAAACCCTATTTTGTAAGTAATATTCCATAGAGCATTACACATTTCTATGCTTACATCCCTTTTGCTGTCCTAGACTTTATCCAGCTACTGTTTGACCATTCTAGATTTAACTCTGCTCAAAGATATACATGTAAAGATCAGGTTTTCTCTTTTCCTTTTTTTTTTTTTTTGAGACAGAGTCTCACTCTTTCACCCAGACTGGAGTAGTGCAGCTGGCACGATCTCGGCTCACTACAACCTCCACCTCCCAAATTCAAGCAATTTGCTAGCCTCAGCCTCCCGAGTAGCTGGGATTACAGGCATGCACCACCACACCCAGCTATTTTTTTTTGTATTTTTAGTAGAGATGAGGTTTCACCATGTTAGCCAGGCTGGTCTCAAACTCCTGACCTCAAGTGGTCCGCCCACCTCAGCCTCCCAAAGTGCTGGGATTACAGCTGTAAGCCACTGCACTGGTCCTATTTTCTTCCTCTTGATCATGGAATATGAAAAGAAACAGTTGTACACTCCTGAGTCCAGCGTAAGAAGACTACGGTAATTTACAAGGGACACTACCTCAGATAAAGGGAGGTGGGTAGTATATCTGAGACAGAATCAGGACTTTGTGTTCTAACTGGCATCAATGCTTTTAATGCAAATATTAAAAGCCTAATAAAGAGGGAAACAAAGAGGGAAGCATTTCTATGTGTTAAGTGAGCAATGAAATCACTGATATAAGTTAGAATCATGGAAGCAACTGCAGTTAGAGCCAGAACAAAAGCAGAACTCATTGTGGATCAACTTACAGCTGAGACAAGTCAGTAGGCGTTCCTTACCAGTTAAAGTAAGTCTGTTTTACTTTTCTTCCTGCCATGTAACTACGGAACATGAAACCCAATATCCCCAAATCATCCCTGAAAACCCTATCTATAGTCCCTAATACTGAAACTGGCACCATTGTCCCACAGAACTGATCTTCACTGTTTTACTGAATCAACATAGATATTACTCTCCTGTTCCTAAAGTCTGAAACTTGAATTCATCTAATCTGAGTTCTTCCTCAAGAAACTGACCATCAGACCTCCCAGACAGTATGAAGGAGCTGAAACTTACCAGGTAACTACGTCCGGACAATGAGATGCCAGACCCCTGACCCGTCATGACTGCCTAACCTCCCACTGGCCAGCTTCTTTTGCTTATCCCTCCTACATTTAGCTACATTCCTTCCTCTTGATCAGGAAGATGGGTTTAAGACTGATCTCCCATCTCCTTGGCTGCAGCACCCAACTGAAGCCTTCTTCCCTGGCAATACTTACTGTCTCACTAATTGGTTTTCTGTGCAGCAAGCAATGGGACCTAGACCAAACCCTGGTCCTTCAGTAACAATTCCACAGTTCCCTAGGGTAAACCCATGGAAAAGTAGGCTTTCTTCTTGAATATTAATTGTTTCTTCTACCAGCTGCAGAGAAACTTTTTCTTACCCTTACTTTATCTTTATTCATTCCACGAATGAAGATAACCAATAGTTTTGGAAAATAGACATGTTCTGGGCACTTCCTCAACCATTATGATTTGATACTAATATGGTCCCAGAATAAAAAAAAACTCCCTGTACCAGTCTGATGATCACCCTGAGCTGAACCACAACCCAGCAGAACTGGTGGGACAGTGCAAGACTGTACCCATCTTAGCTGGGTACACGTCCATGTCTTGGGATCCTACAGCCTCTGCTGCCCCCTGGTGGTAACTCCTAAACTTACCTCGCCCCGCTCTAGTTCAATAAAATCAAGAAATACCTATTCAGGACCATGTCAAGGGTATTATGTAAGAAGCTGTGACATAATGCCATATTTTTCTTCATTCATGTTTTGGAAGTCAAGAAACATAAGTCATTCTCCTTGAAACAGCTCCAAATACCTAACAACATTACGCATGGAACTGCCACTAAAATGTTGATTCAAAATGCAGAGAAAGCCAACACTAATCTGTTCTAACATAGGAAACTTAAAACAAAGGCTATATAGAGAATAAATAATATAAAGTAAAATGGATTATTTTCTTATTAATAATAGTATTTTTTTTTCACTTTTCAGAACAGATACTTTCTAATTTCTTAAATTCCTGATATAAAGTCTGTTTTGGGGCTTCTGACCAACCAAAAGCAAATATCCTAGGGTCTGAAACAAAACTAAAAAGCATTGAATCTGGGCAGTCTTTCAGATGTTTAGTAAATTTCATCAACCATTTCTTGTTGTTCATCAAACTGGTCAAAAAAAACTAATCATAGATTAATTACAAAATCTTTTTTCAAGCATCCCTAAAAATTGCCTCTAAATTGCCACTCTCCACTTTTAGAACTAGAGCACTATGAAATATTTTCTAATTTACCTAATATTTCTTTTCCTTTGACTGAGAGTCCACTAAAGAATCATTTTTGTCAGTGTGTGTTTCATTTAAACACGCATTTACCAATAAGATCATTTTCACTTTGTGGGGAGACATCTGTTTCCAATTCAATTTCTGGAAGCCAAGCAGAACTCTGAGCAACTCACAACTATTTGACAGTTTTCCATCTTTATTTCCACTGGTAGAAACAGCCTTCTTAAATGTTCAACCCTTCCAAATGAATTAATAATATATTTAATTTATGTTCATGTCTAATGTTCTCAAACTGGGACATTTTCTTGTCAAAAACTTCCCCACAGCTGTTTTTTAGTACAAGGTGTTTGCTATATTATTTTTTATGTGGCTGTACATCATTATAAACATAGAAACTACATTTTAATGTATCTATATCTGTCTTTGATGCTCATCTGTCCTTTGATGCTCATGAATTGAATATGCACTCAGGGACATGCGGGTGTTTTTTCACTGTAATAAGCTGTAATGAAATCTGAGGAGTTCTAATGGATAACCTTGGGCTACAAGGGGGTAATTTTGATACATGAATGTCTGTAGGATGCTGGAAAGTTCAATTTATTATATTGCCTCTTTTGAAAGTTCTTAAAGTTTTGGGGGATTTTTAAATTGCCCTACATACTTCTTAGATCTTAAGATCTAGGACTGCTAAGAATTAAAATGTATGGAATGTGTAGACCATATAGAGACACTAAGAATACATTCTTACAATTTGAAGCCAATGAATGAATGACCTGACACTGACACAGACACAAAGGTGGCTGAGTTTCTGACTGTTTTGAGGTCAGTGCAAGTTTAGGATCAAGTTTCCCCAGGCAACAAATGGATTATTGTTATTTTCTGGATTCTCAATGTATTTTCAGAATTGATTTTTTTTTTTTTTTCATACGGAGTTTCACTCTTGTTGCCCAGGCTGGAGTGCAATGGCACAATCTCAGGTCACCGCAACCTCCACCTCCAGGTTCAAGCAATTCTCCTGCTGCAGCCTCCCAAGTAGCTGTGATTACAGGCATGCACCACCACGCCCAGCTAATTTTGTATTTTTAGTAGAGACAGGGTTTCTCCATGTTGGTCAGGCTGGTCTTGAACTCCTGACCTCAGGTGATCCACCTGCCTCAGCCTCCCAAAGTGCTGGGATTACAGGCATGAGCCACCACTCCCAGCCAGGACTGAATTTTTTCTTCCTTAATGAATAACCTGCTAGCTCTTTCTGCCTAGAATGCTCTACCCTCTCACGGTCACACCTGACCCAACTATGAGTTCCTGTTCTACCACCCACCTGATCAATTCCTAATTATTTCTGAAACAGTTGGGACACACCTCCTCTGTGAATTGCTCGTTAAGCTGAGCCTAACTGTCAGTGAATGAATTTTGTATAATTTGATCATTCTGGACTAGAAAATGGTAGCTTTTCACTTTTTAATCATTCCAATTAGTCTAATGAGTAACTTGGTAGCATTGACTTCAATTTTTAAATTCTCAGCACCCGAAATTGTGCCTGACACATAATCAGTGCTAAGAAATTATTGGTTGAATGAATATAGATAGCACACCATAAAGGCAAAGTCAATTTCCTCTGCACATAAAATTAAAGATGATTTCTATGAACTTTGAGCATTGTTGCAATAAGGAAATATGCCTCTTATTTGCTTTTACAAGTTTAATTCTGGGAGCAATTTTGTTTATGCAAATATTTGCCTCTATTGTCAAATTCTAGCTAAAATAATTTTTGTTATCTATGGCTGTTACACAAAACTTCTAACTTCTGGTAGCAAAGTTAATTAAATAGAGTTGAGTATCTTTTTTATATTTGTAACAGGCTTAACCTTGATTAATAGTTTTTGACCTATTATTTTTACCAAACTTAATTCCCAGAACCTATCTCCTTAAGTGCAATGCTTTATACATGGTAAATATTGAAACATTTATTATGTATTTAAGTTTAAAGTAATAAGAAAGAATAACTTAGATAAATTAGTTGCTTGCTACTTTACAGCAATTTTTGCCTCACTCCACTGATTCTCTATTAGATGAACTTTCTCACAACAAAATCTTACATACTTTTCATTGATGCCCATTCTGCAGTGTTATCTACTCTCCAAGATTCCTGGGAGACAGAGTATTGGATTCTAACATTCAAGTCATGTTTGTCTGCCTAGAGGCTCACATTCATCAGAGGAAGTAAGGATGTAAAGTACATTAAAATAAATTCTACTACAGCACAAGTTTTCAAATCTGACTATTCTATTCTACACATGATCCTGGGTCTAATCTTCCTTCCTTTTTCTAGAAATTCAGAACACCTAAGCTAAGATCAGGTGAAAAAAATGAAAATTATACCATGAGGAGGGAAAGGGGCTCACAGGATATTTGTCAAAGGGCCATGCAGCTTTTATGATTAGCAAAGCTTTTACATCCGTCATAGTGAAGATTACACGAGACCACGATTTCATCTGTCAGTCAAACTCAGATTGACCGTTTCAAACTTGTGTAGCTGACTCAAAATGGGATGACCCCTGTTTCACAAGCACCCCCTGCCATGACTTGGTATTTTGCTGTGCTTAATGAATCACATTTATTCTTCTGGATTTGGGAGAGTTGGAATAGAGAAACACAGGGACTAAGATTCTCCCGGACTGAGTAGATTAAAAGCTGTAGCTCAGAAAGTCCACCTGTCACTGTGTCACTGCTGATGGTTCCTCTGGCTTTAATCCATATTCCGGCTTAAAATATTTATTTTTAGCAAAAATTAAAATGAAGTTCAGGGGCTTGCTGGCAAAATAAGTTTAATACGTAAGAATTAAAGTACATGTTAGTGAAGATGGTTATCATGATGATGGATCCATGCTGCAGTCCTGATTTGAATTGCTGTAATGAGGCTAGTACTTGGTCTACAGAGGACTGAAATCCTATTTGAACTGTAAGTGCATCCCAAATGTGGTTTATGGTTAAAAATCCTGACAGTGTACATGGCCGATTCCCAGTCACTCATTGCAGTTATTTGTTTTCGTTTGGCTTTGTTTTTCTGTTTTGCTCCTTTCTCTCATTTCTGAAATAATTTCTCAGAGTCAGTCCCAACTTCTTTGGTTTCTTTCTATTTACTAGGTAGTACTTGAATACTTAAAATTAAATATATTTACATATATGGGAAAGAGAGACATCTATTAAACTGTGAAGCAACTTCTGAACTAATTTAAGAATTAGAACATCACCCTCACTGTGTAAACTACCTGACCCAAAGAAAATCGGCTTCCAAATACAGGCCTTTAATTTTGCAGTTTTTAGAAATGGTTTTACCGTATGTATATAAACCTCTGAACTATGTATTTCTATTGATTGAAATCTTTAAGAAATGGTATCACACTTTACAGTATCAAAGTAAGACTGCACCAGACAGGGTAAGCAGGCAAGGAAGACTTTTTTCAAGATGACCACAATAGGTTCACGACTATTGCAATACAGAATGTAGAGGGAACTATGTTGAAATAAAAGGCAGGAGAGATTTTCAACAATGGGTCAAGTTAGTGCAAAGGTTTTGAAGGACAGAAGCGACAGAAGCGTGGAGGTTACTAAAAGCAGTCAGGCCATCTATTTTTGCTAATTGGTGTAAATTGAGGGAGGGTAGATGTTAGGCTCTTACCCCCCTCCCCGCACAGAGACTGAAAGATAGGGACCCTATCTTTTTTAATAATTACATTTCAAAGAATAACTCCCAAATACGTAGGAAATACATTGCTATGCTATAAAACTGGCAAGCGGCTGGGAGATTTACATCTCAAAGGGGCAGAGAAATCATTTACAATAGCAAGTTTTCTTTTTTTAATAAACTCACTAAAAAGAGGGAGGTCACGGGTTGAGGTCGGGAAGAAACCTTTTCAAAGTTTAGTCAAGCTAAAAGGAAATAGGCCATCTTGGTCAAAACATACTTCCAAATAATGTTTTCTCAATGTTACGTTTCAAAGAGATTTACCTAATGAGTGTAAGGAACTGTAGCTCATTCATAGTCACTCCAGTATAATACTGCCTTAGTTTAATATACCACGTTTTAACATCCATTTTTCTATAGATGAATACTTGATTGTTTCCTTTATTTTTTTCTTTTTTTTTTTTTTTTCTTTGACTCTATGAACAGGGTAACCGTATTTATCTGCTAGGGCTGCCTAAACAAAATGCTACAGACTAGGTGGCTTAAATAATAGAAATATGTTTTGCGATTTTTTGGAGGCTGGAGCCCAGGATCAAAATTTGGCAGATTTGCTTTCTCCCGAGCCCTATCTTGGCTGGCAGGGGGCTGCCTTCTGGGTGTCTTCACATGGCCTTTCTGTGTGTGTGAACAACCCTGGTGACTCCCCTGTGTCCTCATCCCCTCTTTTTAAAGGGACACCAGTCAGATTGGCTAGGGCATTCCCTCACAACCCCATTTTAAATTAATTTCCTTCTGAAGTCTTTATCTCCAAACATAGTCACATTCTGAGGTACTCAGGGTTAGGTCTTCAACATCTGAACTGTGGGGAGACAGTTTAGTCCATAACAGTATGTTTTTTGCCCTCATGTTCAAAATACATTGGGATATTCTAAGTGTTTTTACACTTTTCTAGTATCATAGAAATATTTCCTTTGATATCTAATTAGAATGAATTTTTAGATTGTCCAGTACTCTTGCTTTTCATTTTCATCAGCACTTGATCTGTCAGCAGTTCCACTATTTCCCAATCAATACAAACTCTTTACATATTCTGGCTATTAATATAATTACCCAGTGATGTATGATATAGATGTCTTCTCCCAGTTTTGTTGCATATGTTGCACTTCCAGGATGTCTTAATGAAAAGGTGTTATTTTTTTACAATGCAATTTAGTAGTATTTTCCTTTATGTCTTTTCTTTCTCTGTTTCATTGCTGTTGGAGTCCTAGGTAAGAAAATTATTTCCTACTTCAATCATAAAAATTCACCCTAATATTTTCTTCAAATGTTTTAAACTTTTGCCTTTAGAAGTTGAGTCTTTAATCCATCTGGAATTTATTTCAGTATATGGTATGAGGCAGGAATCCAATTTTGTTTTTTCCCCAGAGGGATAAACAAATATTCTAGCCCCATTTATTTTCTAGTCTACTTAAGTAGTTGCAATGCCACGTGTTATAATTTCTACATAGTCATGGGCTGCTTCTGGTCTATTAGGGCCAGTTGAATAGCATATCTCTTGCAACATTTACAATAAAATTCTATTACAGGTGTACCCTGTTAGCAAAAATAAGGTGGACAAATCAACCTTAGATGTGTGCAATGGGAGTTCACACTCTCTGCAGATGGAATAGACAGGGGTCTAACCCCTTTGGAAAACTGTTTGAGATTATAAGATTGAAGATACTCCCACTTTCTGACCCAGCAGTCCCATTCTGTTGTGCACTCTGGATTAGAGGTTCCAGTGTGGTCCCCAGGAACATCACCATCAATGTCACCTTGGCATTCAGCATTAATTGAAAGCATATCTCTAGTTAATACTGTCAATTTATAATGAGTCTTGGAATATGCCAGGGGATATTTCCACATTATTTTTCTTCTTCAGGAAACTCCTGTTTTTCAGCTTTTGCTATGCCAAATAAATTTTGAAATCTGTTTCTCAAGATGCAAAAATAAAATCTGTTGACATTTTGATTGAACTTTCCCTGAACCAATAGAATCAATCTGTGAAGAATGAATAGCTTTATGATAGGGGGGTTTTCTGTATGAGAAAATTGAATATTTCTCCATCTATTCAGCTTGCATAGGTAGTAAATAAAATTTTTGTACCATATATACATAGATAGATATAAACAACAAAGCCTTCTTTTACATTTTAAAAATATTTATTCTTGGCTATTCTTTACTTCCATGTTAATATAGCTACACACATTTCTGTTAGTTTTATATTTTTCTGATGTTTTCATATATATCTTCTAACCATTTATTTTCAACTTTCTACATCTTCATGTTTTATATAATTAAAATAGATGTATTTTATTCAAACTGGCAATTTCTTTTAACTGGCAAGTTTATTCTCCTTTAACTTAATGTGATTGCTAATATATCAGAACTGATTACATTTTCACTGTGCTTTGGAATTGTTCTTTTTTTAATGCTTCTTCCATCTTATCTTTTCAATTATATTTTAGTTTGTTCACCTCTGTTTCTCTTTCCTTCTTCTAAGCAATTCATAACTTATGTAACATATTCTAATTTTGTAACCGGCTACTATTAAAATGCTTCTATCAGCACAAAACCATAAATCAATTTCTTTATCCTCTTACTAAATAATTAAAAGACTTTGAATAATTTAGCTCTGATAATGTTTTGGCCAATGATAATTTTATCTTTAATTTTGCTTTTCTTTTAAAAATTATGTTATGAAGACATTATTATTAGGTCAATATTATGTTATGAAGATACCATTATTATTATGTTATGTAGACAATGGTTGGCTCTAATTATATGCATACATGTTTGTGTGATGTCCTCTCACATTGAATAATGACTGACCAGTGTGGTCAACAGAAGGTAATACAATATAACACAAGCCATAGAGTGTGACTGCCAAGAATAGGTTATAAGAGCATTCTAATTTCTACCTTGGTGCTTGGATTACTGGTTCTGGAAAAGTCTGGCCACCATGCTGTGAAAATGTCTAAGCACTGTTAGGGAAAGTTAGTCCCAGCACCAATTTCCAGCTGTGTGAGTGAACCACCTAAAAAGTGGATACTCCAGCCACGTGTACACTTTCACCTGCCTGCAACCCCAGCTCACTTATGATTGCAACCTCATGAAAGACCCCAAGTCAGAACCAACTACCCAAGCCTCTTCCAGATTCCTGATGCACAGGAACTGCGATAAGCAATGGTTATTGTTGTTGTAATATCAAGTTGTCAGCCAATTTGTTACTCAGCATTAAATAGCTAATGCAACATATTTACCAATTTCCTTTCTCACAGTTCTTTTTGCATCTTACCTGGGGGGTTATTTTTCTTCTTTTTGAAGAAAAACTTTTAACATGACATTAGTGAAGTTAGTGCTAAATGAACATAGAGTTTCTTTATATAAAAATATATTTATTTCAACCCAGTTATTTTCTGTGAGCACTTTGAGAGATTTATTCTGCTATCATTTGACTTCCAAGTATTTAAGAAGGCTGCTAGAAATTCAAGTGTTTTCTTTGTAGGTAGTTGCTTCTTCCTCTCTGGCCACATTTTCCAGAGGTTTTCTATAGACTTACTAAGTTGATAGTTTTTCAACTATACTGCTTTGAATATGTGGTGTAATCTGTGTCTTTGAATCTGACTGAACATTTCACCTCTTTCATTTCATTTATTTATCTGAGACCATGATAAGATATATCATTAAACTGTCCTATTCAATCTTTCATGTCCAGGATCATCACTTTAATACTTTTCCTCTTTCTGTTTTCCTATGTTGCAGCCTAAGTAATTTCTTTACATCTGTCTTCCAGTTTTTTCATTCTTTGTTCAGTTATATTTTATGTGTTGCTTAATCACTCCATGAAGGGTTTCTTTCAATTACTGAAATTTCTTTATAAAAATTATACTAGGTTTGCTGGTCATTTTGGTTTCAAATATTAAGCTGAGGTATTGCCCTATGTTTGTTATTTTTAGGAAAAGCATACTCGTCATTTCCTACTTTAGTGTTTGCTCTAAGTCACTGATTAGAGGTGTCTGGGCTAGCCAATAATTTTCCTTTAGGAAACATGTAATGAAATAAAGGCAGAAACAAAGATATTCTTTGAAACCAATGAGAACAAAGACACAACGTACCAGAATCTCTGGGATGCATTTAAAGCAGTGTCTAGAGGGAAATTTATAGAACTAAATGCCCACAAGAGAAGCAAGGAAAGATCTAAAATCAACACCCTAATGCCACGATTAAAAGAACTAGAGGATCAAGATCAAATTCAAAACCTAGCAGAAGACAAGAAATAATTAAGTCAGAGAAGAACTGAAGGAGCTGGAGACACAAAAAATCCTTCAAAAAATCAATAAATCTGGGAGCTGGTTTTTTGAAAAGATCAACAAAATAGATAGACCACTAGCCAGACTAATAAAGGAGAAAAGAGAGATCAGATAGATTCAATAAAAAAAATGACAAAGGGGATACCACCATCCATCCCAAAGAAATCCAAACCATCATCAGAGAATACTATAAATACTAGAAGAAATGGACAAATTCCTGGATATTTACTCCCTCCCAATACTAAACCAGGAAGAATTTGAATCCCTGCATAAAACAACAACAAGGTCTGAAGTTGAGGCCGCAGTTAATAGCCTACCAAAAAAAAGTCTAGGACCAGACAGGTTCACAGCTGAATTCTACCAGAGGTACAAAGATCTAGCACCTTTCCTTCTGACACTATTCCAAACAATACAAAAAGAGGGAATCCTCCCTATCTCATTTTATGAGACCAACATCATCCTGATACCAAAATCTGGCAAAGACACAACTAAATAAGAAAATTTCAGGCCAATATCCATGATGAATATAGATGTGAAAACCTTCAACAAAATACTAGCAAACCAAATCTAACAGCACATCAAAAAGTTTATCCATCACAATCAAGTCGGCTTCATCCTAGGGATGCAAGGCTGGTTCAACATACACAAATCTATAAATGTAATATATCACATAAACAGAACCAAAGACAAAAACCACATGATTATCTCAATAGATGCAGAGAAGGCTTTTGACAAAATTCAACAGCCTTTTATGCTAAAAATTCTCAACAAACTAGGTATTGATGGAACATATCTCAAAACAGTAAGAGCTATTTATGACAAACCCACAGCCAATATCATACTGAATGGGCAAAAACTGGAAGCATTCCCTTTGGAAACCAGCACTAGACAAGGTTGCCCTCTCTCACCACTGCCATTCAATATAGTGTTGGAATTTCTGGCCAGTGCAATCAGGGAAGAAAAAGAAATAAAGGATATTCAATTAGGAAAAGAGGAAATAAAATCATCTCTATTTGCAGACAACATGATTGTATATTTAGACATCATCTCAGTCCAAAATGTCCTTAAGGATAAGCAATTTCAGCAAAGTCTCAGGATACAAAATCAATGTTCTGAAATCATAAGCATTCCTACACACCAATAACAGACAAACGGCCAAATCAGGAGCAAACTCCCATTCACAATTGCTACAAATAGAATAAGATACCTAGGAATACAACTAACAAGGGATGACCTCTTCAAGGAGGACGGTGAAGGACCTCTTCAGGGTGAACTACAATCTGCTGATCAAGGAAATAAGAGAGGAAACAAACAGATGGAAAAACATTCCATACTCTTGGTTAGGAAGAATCAATATTGTGAAAATGGCCATACTGCCCAAAGTAAGTTACAGATTCAACACTATCCCCATCAAGCTACCATTGACTTTCTTCACAGAATTGGAAAAAAACACCTTAAACTTCATGTGGAACCAAAAAAGAGGCTGCGTAGCCAATACAATGCTAAGCAAAAGGAAAAAAAAAAAAGCTGGAGGCATCACGCCACTTGACTTCAAACTATAGTTCAAGTCTACAGTAAACAGAAAAAGCATGGTACTGGTAGCAAAACACAGATATAGACAAATGGAACAGATTTGAGGTCTCAGAAGTAACGCCACACCGTCTACAATCATCTGATCTTTGACAAACCTGATAAAAACAAGCAATGGGGAAAGGATTCCCTATTTAATAAATGGTGTTAGGAAACCTGGCTAGCCATATGCAGAAAGATGAAACTGGATCCCTTCTTTACTCCTTAGAAAAAATTAACTCCAGATTGATTAAAGATTTAGACATAAGACCTAACACCATAAAAACTCTAGAAGAAAACCTGGACAATACCATTCAGGACATAGGTAAGGGCAAAGACTTTATGACTAAAACACCGAAAGCAATGGCAACAAAAGCCAAAATTGACAAATGGGATCTAATTACACTTAAGAGCTTCTGCACAGCAAAAGAAACTATCATCAGAATGAACCTGCAACCTATAGAATGGGAAAAAAATTTTTGCAATCTACCTATCTGACAAAGGGCTACTATCTAGAATCTACAGAGAATTCAAACAAATTTACAAAGAATAAAAAACAAATAACCCCATCAAAAAGTGGGCAAAGGATATAAACAGACACTTTTCAAAACAAGACATTTATGCAGCCAACAAACATATGAAAAATAGCTCATCACCACTGGTCATTAGGGAAATGCAAATCAAAACCACATTGAGATACCATCTCACAACAGTTAGGATGGTGATCATTAAATAATTAGGAGACCACAGATGCTGAAGAAGACGTGGAGAAATAGGAACGCTTTTACACTGTTGGTAGGAGTGTAAATTAGTTCAACCATTGTGGAAGACAGTGTGGTGATTCTTCAAGGACCTAGAAATAGAAATACCATTTGACCCAGCAATCCCATTACTGGGTATATACCCAAAGGATTATAAATCATTCTGTTATAAAGATACATGCACACATATGTTTACTGTGCCACTGTTCATAATAGCAATGACTTGGAACCAACCCAAATATCCATCAATGATAGACTGGATAAAGAAAATGTGGCACATATACACCAAGGAATACTATGCAGTCATAAAACAGAATAAGTTCATGTTCTTTGCAGGGACATGGATAAAGCTGGAAATCATCATTCTCAGCAAACTGACACAAGAACAGAGAACTAAACACCACCTGTTCTCACTCATAAGTGGATGTTGAACAATGAGAACACATAGACACAGGGAGGGGAATATAACATACCAGGGCCTTTCAGTGGATGGGGAGCTAGGGTAGGGATAGCAGGAGGTGGGTATATTGGGGAGGGATAGCATTAGGAGAAATATCTGGTATAGATGACGGAGTGATGGATGCAGGAAACCACCATGGCATGTATATACCTATGTAACAAACCTGCATGTTCTGCACATGTACTCCAGAACTTAAAGTATAATAAATTTTAAAAAAAGAAACATGTAACATACTTATATTTAATAAGCATAAAGCTACAAAAATTTCTATTTCATGCAAATTTTGCTAAGTTGTATCATTCTACAAATATACTTATTTTATTAGCTACATTGGATTATAATTTTACAGACTTATTATGCTTTTCTAAACTATTTAACGTTTCCTTTTTAATTCCTGATATTGTCTTCATTCTTTTTATTGTGTGGCAAAAGAGTTAACAATTTTGCTCATCGTTTTATAATTTCTTCATTTATGTCCCTATATTTCTTCTATTTTCATTGAGTTTAATTTACCATTTTCTTTATAAAATATTGAGATGGAAGCTCAGATGATTAATAGCATTTTTATTACTAGTCTATGCACTTTTTAAGCTTTTAAGTTCAGGGATGCATGTGCAGTCATGCACTTTTAAGGGTGCACATTTCCACCTAAGCATATTTTAATAGAAACACGCAACTTTTGAAAGTACCATATTACTTTTATTCAACTAAAAATATTTTCTTATTCCCATTGTTATTTCCTCTATGACCATGAGTAACTTGTAAGTATACTTCTTGGCTCTCAATATACAGATTTTTTTCAGATTTGTAAATTAATTACACCTTGATTAGAAATTACAGTCTATATCATCTCATTTATTTGAAATTTTTGAGACATAATTTGTGTGGCAGCATATAATCAATGTTTTTAATGCCCCATTTGTCATTTATAAAACATAATTATAGTTATTGAGCAGAGGAGTATGTTTTGGGAGGTTAAGTCTGTAATGAGTACTTACAATGTTACCTCCTACTGTTTTTCTCCACATATTTTATTAGTGGTTTTTTGTTTTGTTTTGTTTATTGAGATGGAGTCTCGCTCTTTTGCCGAGGCTGGATTACAGCGGCACTATCTTGGCTCATTGCAACCTCCGCCTCCCAGGTTCAAGTGATTCTCCCACCTCAAACTCCCAAGTAGCTGGGATTACAGGCACCTGCCACCACACCCACCTAATTTTTGTATTTTTAATAGAGACAGGGTTTCACCATGTTGGCCACGCAGGTCTCAAACTCCTGACCTCAGGTGATTCAGCCTCCCAAAATGCTGGGATTACAGGCATGAGCCACAGCACCCAGCCTGTTCTATTAGTTATTGAAAGACTATGTTTAAATTTTCCCATTATCATTTTGAATATGTCTATTTCTCATTTTAGTTCCGTCAATGTTTGTTTTGCGTATTTTGAGATCACATTATTAGGTTTATACAATTTATTATTTTATCTTCGTGAATGTCTTAGTCTGTTTGTGCTGCTGTAACAAAATACCCGAGACTGGGTAATTTATATAAAACATACATTTATATATGACAGTTGTAAAGACTGAAAGTCCCATATCAAGGCACTGGCAGTTTCAATACTGGGGAAAGTCCTGGTCTCTGCTACCAAGATGGTGCCTTGTTGCTGTGTCCCCAAGAAGGGATGAACGTTGCATTCCCACATTGCAGATGAGATAGAAGGGGAAACCGGCCTAAGCAAGCTCCTTCCAGCCCTTTCCTAAGGCACTCATCTATTCATGAGACCTCTGCCCTCATGACTTCACTGCTTCTGAGAAGGTCAGCCTCTTAATACCACCCTAACAGGGATAAATTTCAACACAAACTTTGAAAAACACTCAGACCACAGCACAAGCAAATTTTTAGCATTATGAATGGCTTTCTTACCTCTAGTAATGCTTTGTGACAGCTATATCAGATTTCTCCGGGTTACTATTACATGCTATCCCTTTTTTCACTTTTTGGATCTTTATGTTTCACCTGGGTCTTGGCCTGGGAATTCTTAGCTGCCTATTTTGTTCACTTATTCCTATAATCTGGTGCACACACACCACATATCTCACACATAGCACACGCACATTATCTGCAAACATACCACATGCATACATATATCACACATACATACACACACACACCCATACATACACACACCCCCAACACACATGCACACCCACATACACATACACATCTCCAGCGCTTTGCTTATTTTCTCTAGGATAGTTGATCCAGATCACCTAGAAATGATCAAAAACAAAGCTGTGGATTATTCATGAAGTCCCTTTTCCTTTTTCTCGGATGATTTTTGTATATGTTTTACTTCTTAAACATTGCATACATACAAAATACTTCATTTTATTGCACTTGGCTTCATTGTGTTTCACAGATGTTCCTTTTATTTTAAATGAATTAAAGGCTTGTGGCAATCCTGCACTGAGTAAATCCATAAGCACCATTTTTCTGACAGCCTATGCTCACTTCATGTTTCTGTGTCATATTTTGGGAATTCTCAAAAGAGCTCAAACTTTTTCATTATTATTATTATATATGTTATGGTGATCTGTGATCAGTAATCTTCGATGTTACTATCATAATTATTTTGAGGCACCCCAGGCTATGCTCATATAAAATGGAAAACTTAATCAATAAATGTGTGTTCTGACTGTTTCACCAACCACCTGTTCCCCACCATATCTCTCCCTCTCCTTGAGCCTCCTTGTTCCCTGAGACACAACAATATTGAAATTAAGCCAATTAGTAAACTAGTAATTCTACAATAGCCTCTTAAGTGAAAAGAAGAGTTGCTTTAAATCAAAGCTAAAAATTTAAGTTTCATGAGAAAGGGATGTTGAAAGCTCAAACAGGCTGACCGCTAGGCCTCTTGCAGTAAACAGTTAGCCAAGCGATCAGTGAAAAGGAAAAGTTCTTGAAGAAAATTAAAAGTGCTACTCCAGTGAACACACAAATGATAAGAAAGTGGAACAGCCTTATTGCTGATACGGAGAACATTTGAATGATCTTAATAGAAGATTAAACCAGCCACAACATTTCCTTAAACCAAAGCCTAATCCAGAGCAAGGCCCTAACTCTCTTCAACTCTGTAAGGCTGAAAGAGGTGAGGAAGCTGCCGATAAAAAGTGTGAAGCTAGGAGAGGTTAGTTTATATGATTTAAAACAAGAAGCCATCTCCATAACTTAAACGTGCAAGGTAAAACACCAAGTGCTAATGAAGAAGCTGCAGCAAATGGTCCAGGAGATCCAGCTAAGATAACTGATGAAGGTAGCCACACTAAACAACTAACTTTCAATGTACATGAAACAGCTTTCTATTGGAAGAAGATGCCCATCTAGGACTTTAATAGCTAGAGACAAGCTGATGCCTTGGTTCAAAGCTTTAAAGGACAGACTGACTCTTGTTAGGGGCTAATGTAGCTGGGGACTTTAAGTTGAGGTTAATGCTTGTTTGCCATTTGAAAAAACCTAGGGCCCTTAAGATTTATGCTCAGTTGAATCTGCCAATGCTCTTTCTGTGGAACAACAGAGGCTGGATGATAGCACATCTGTGTACAGCAGGGTTTACTGAATCTTTTAAACCCACTGTTGAGACCTATTGCTTAAAAAAAAATATTTCTTTCAAAATATTAGTGCTCCTTGAAAATGCACCTGGTCACCCAAGAGCTCTGATCGAGAACTGCAAGATTAATGTTGTTTTCATGCCTGCTAACACATTCATTTTGCAGCCCCATGGATCAAGGAGTCATTGTGTCTTTCAAGTCTTACTATTTAAGAAATACATTTTGTAAGGCTATAGCTGCCATAGATGACTATCTCTGGGCAAAGTAAATGGAAAACTTTCTGGAAAGGATTCACCATTATAGCTGTCATTAAGAAAATTCATGATTCAAGAGAGAAGGTCAAAATGTCAACATTAGTTGATTCCAAACCTCAAAAATGACTTGGAGGGGTTCAAAACTTTCGTGGAGGAAGTAACTGCAGATGTGGTGAAAACAGCAAGAGAACTAGAATTAGAATTGGAGCCTGAAGTTGTCACTGAATTGCTGCAATCTCGTGATAAAACTTGATAGTCTGAGGAGTCGTTCCTAATGGATGAGCAAAGCAAGTAGTTTCTTGAGATGGAATATATTCCTGGTGAAGATGCTGAGATGACAACAAAGAAATTAGAATATTAGATAAATTTACTTGATAAAGGAGGGTATGAGATGATCGACTCCAATTCTGAAAGAAGTTCTACTGCGGGTAAAATGCTATCAATCATCCACCATATGCTACAATCAGACCTCCCATGAAAGGAAGAGTCAATCGATGTGGCTAGCTTTACTGTTGTTATATTTTCATAAATTTCCACAGCTACACCAGCCTTCAACAAACACCACCCTGACTAGTCAGCAGCCATCAACATAGAGGCAAGACCCTCCACTAGCAAAAAGATTGCTACTTACTGAAGGCTCAGATGATCATTAGCGTATCTTAGCAACAAAGTATGTTTTAATTACAGTATGCACATTGTTCATTTACTTAGGTGTGACATCATGCTATTGCATACCTAATAGACTACAGTATAACATAACTTTTATATGTGTTAACAAAAGATTTGTGACTCACTTTATTACAATATTTACTTTATTGATGTAGTCTGGAACCAAACCTGCGCTACTTCAGTAGGCCTGTAGTTATTTTATATTTGTATCTAATAATATCAAAGTCTGAAGTACTGTGGGCCTAAATTGTTTTTGTTTTCATTGACTCTCATATATAATCTTTTTCTTGAATTTTATATAAGTTTTATCTATATCCAATATTTAGTTGAATTTACTCTATGGATTCCTTAAAGACTAAAATCAGAATGCTTCCCTCCTAAAAGAATTTACATTTATTTCTCCTCAAAGTAACTTGGGTCCCCTTTGAGGATTCTAGTTTCTATTAGGAATGTCAGAATTACCTTCACTCCTGACATTGATTCTAACGTCTGGATTCCTGTTCCTATTACTGGTTTGGGCATTTGATGCCACAGCATGTTGAGCTTTTACGTGCGTTTGTCTCTCACTATGCAGTGCTCTAGTTTTCAGTTTTCTCAAGTGTCCAGGAATGTATCTATGGAACATAGCATGCATTTTATTTTACTTGTGCATGACTGGGTTGTATTGGATCGTGGTTTATTCAGAATCAGTCATCTGCCATACCACTTAGAGCTTTCCCTGCTCCACTCTCCTTTCTCCGTCCTGGCTTTTTTACTCTCTCATTAATAGCAGATGCATACATATTTCTAGGGAAATTCCTCTTAAAAGCTAACCAACTTCTCTCTTATTCCAAAAAGTCCCCAGTAATGTTCACTTACTTACAATGGAGATACATCCCAATAAACTCATTGGATATTGAAAATATTAAGTTGAAAACTCATTTAATATATCTAACCTACCGAACACTATAGCTTGGTCCAGCCTTCCTTAAACATGCCCACAACACTTACATTTCTTACCACAGTTGGGCAACATCATCTAACACAAAGCCTATTTTAGAATAAAGTTTTAATATCTCATGTGATTTATACAATTCAGTACACTGCAGCATACAGTATCTGTTGCTCCTTCTTGTGCTCACATGGCTAACGGGGGGCTACAGCTCACTGCTGCTGCCCAGCATCACGATAGAGTATCGTATCACATATTCCTAGCAGTAGAAAGATCAAAAATCAAAATTCAAAGTATTGCTCCTGCTGAATAGATATTGCTTTTGCACCATTGTAACCCTGAAAATGATACGTCAAACCATTGTAAGTTGAGAACAGTATGTACTCAAAAGCCCACTTGTACTATTTCACACAAAGACCTCTGCTTTATCCCATTCCCACCAAACATACTACCCATTGATGATTCCACTGAGCATGGGAGAAACTGAAGGCCTGAGGAATCACCGCTATGATGTGGTGAAGACTCTACATTAGAAGAGGCATAGCAAATGGCAGACAGACCAGGGAAGCTCAAGAATAACTTCAATATGGAATCTATTTTATATTATTAGGTTCCCTCTAAAGGAGGGTGAATTGTTCAAAAAAGTGAGTGAATTAGAAAGATTTTAGATTTATCTTCAAAGGAAAAATATCATGACCATCTGCTCTGAAATCTGTGTGAATATTAGAAGCATGATTTGAGCTAATATATTCCAGTTTCCAAATTCTTCAGTGAAGGGAGGCTACTTGCACATTTTATTTCCTTGTATATATAGAATGGAGCCTTGGCTTTTGATGAAAAGCCCTGGGCAGTTTTTTATTTTTTATTTTTTTTAAAGCTAGTTAAGATGCTTTTTGCAAAAGAGGTCTCTTCATTAGTAACCAGCATCACTGCCATGCTTATTTATATCTGTCTTCTGAGTGGCTGGAACAGAATTCCAACCTAATACCATTTTTGCTTTCAAAGGACTCTATCTTCTAGACCTCATTTAGCATGAGGATAGAGAAATACAGATAAATGTCTTATCAGGCAAAAAAGTAATTTCATGTTCTTGCAGTTCTTTTCTCTGTCTATTCAAATGCAAGATGCCCTTTCATCTTCTACAAACGATTTTCTCTTAATCCGCAAGAAACTAGTTCATTCTTTCTAACAACATCATTATATTTTGAGTGAATTATCACAGAACAATTAAGAGCTGTTCTCATGTGACACACTTATCTTAGGCTGTTTGTTTCAAAATTTGATTCAGCTGTGCCCTCCACTATTTCCTCATTTTGTTGAATGCTTTTGTCAGCATGGAGGAAAGAAAATAACACAGGAGGGGGTAGGGCAAGAGTCACTGTATTATAAGACATTATTGCCTTTGGAAACAATGTTCTCCATTGTAGTTCAATGAGCTAATCAGCAATGCATTATTTTGTTAAAAGGCAGTTGTTACTATCATCACATCAAAACATCCTATAACATTAACTATGCTATGGCTCTGATACTTATATATATAAAGAAAAAAATTCTTCATAAAATCTTATTTTGTCATGGGTTCTATTTTCACACTTTCCTTTAAAAGTTTTGTGTCTTAATAGAGACACTACACATGAAAGAGTGATGGCTTTCACGTCCTGAGATTGAAACTCTATTAAATACAAATGGTGTTAGAGAATATAAATTCATCTCTCTAATTTGCAACTTCTGGATCTACAGAAGGGAGATTTGTGAAGTTTATTTGGACTAAAAGTAATGTAGGTAGCTCAGGGCTTCACAGAAGGGGACAGCCTTAAAGAGGGAAACATTATTACAACTATTAAACAGTCTTAACCTAGACTTATTTTTTGCCCCATAATTCCATTATGCCATGACAGTAAATAAATAAGTCAGAGAGAGGGAGATGGAATACACCTTTGGTTTATGCTGGATGCTTGTTGTTTTATAAACCCACTTATTATCAGAGGAACCAAATTTCTCAATTGATCTCTTCTTAAGAGAAGCCTTGAGCAGCATCGCTATATAGAGACCATTTTCTAAAATCCATTGGGAAAATTCTTTGGCCACTGATATGGTTTGACTGTGTTCCCACCCAAATCTCATCTTGAATTGTAGCTCCCACTATTCCCACGTGTCGTGGGAGGGACGTGGTGAGGAATAATTGAATCATGGGGGAAGGTCTTTCCCGTGCTATTCTCGTGACAGTGAGTAAGTCTCATCAGGACTGATGGTTTTATAAAGGAGAATTCCTCTGCACAAACTCCCTCTCTTGCTTGCCACCATGTAAGACATCCCTTTCTCTTTCACTATGATTGTGAGGCCTCCCCAGCCATATGAAACTGTGAGTCAATTAAACCTCTTTCCTTTATAAATTACCCAGTCTCAAGTATGTCTTTATCAGCAGCATGAGAACAGACTAACATACCCACTCAGACATTTTCTGATGCTTATGACATGGCAGCATGAAGCATTGCCAATATCTCTTCCTGACACCTTGTACTTGCATGCAATGGAGGTAACATTAAAAGATAGATGTGATATTAGCCATCCAAGCACAGAGAAAAAAAGTTACATCTTTACATTATTAAGCAGATCCCTAATCTGTCTTTGTTGTCACTGCTAAGTAACAGGGCACAGAAATATCCTGCTCAGTGTACTAAAATACATTCAGAGCAAATTCTGTGTGTTAATTCATTACCACATTTTTAGTAAGTGACTGCCATGTGTCAGAAAGTAAATTAACCACTGAAAATACCAAGTAAGACGTGGTCCCTATGCTTAAGTTCTCAGTGCTTGGTCAAAGAGACATACATGTTAAGAAAAAATTAGATTTCCAGTTTGGATAAGACGGTATAGATTCTTTTCTCCCAGCTCCTCCCAACTGAGCACACAATTATAAACCCTGGAAATACAAGAAGCAACTGAAGGAGAACTCTGAGAGGTGGAAAGTGGAAGATGAATTGGTTAGTGATTCCAAGACAGGTAGGAAAACAGAGTATCCAATGGTCTTACAACCCTCTACCCAACAGAAAAATGCTACCCAGTCCCAGTGCACCAAATTCCCAGTCTAGCAATGGAAGGCAACCCAAATAGGTTCATTCCTCCCCTGAATCAAATAGGAGTTCTGTCAGCAATGCCAGGTGAGCGGTAAGCAAGGCAACATATACAGGGGAGTGATTAAGCCCCGTGCTGAAAATACTCAACCAAGGGATGTGCACTCCTTCTGCCTCAGGCCTGAGACTCTCCTTCCCCACACAGAGCCACTGAGAGGTCAGGCAGCACCTGCAGAGGGGATCCAATCGCAGTAAGAATTGACTCCAGAAGCACTCTGTATCCCCTGGAAGAGGGAGAGACTCCCTTCCCCACTTAGAGGCAGGCAGCTCAGTTGTGGGAGAGTCCTTCCTCCTCTCAGCAGCACTAACAGGGTCGCAGGGTCCAGTGAGAGCCCCAGTAACACCAAATAAGCCAAGCAGATAAAAATAGCAGTGTAAAGGCTCTAAAGGTTAAATTGTTTACAAATTAACAAAAAAAAAATAGAAAATAACAAGTGTTGGGGACAACGTGGAGAAATTAGAGCCCCCATATATTGCTGGTGGAAATGCAACATGGTACAGCTACTGTGATATCTAGTTTAGTGGTTCTTCAAAAATTAAACACAAAACTGCCACCTGGCCAAGCAGTTCCACTCTTAGGCATATATCACAAAGAAGCAAAGAAAGATGTTCAAACAAAGAGTTGTACACAAATATTCATAGCAGCGCTATGGAAATACCCATACATCCATCAACTGATGAATGGGTAAACAAAATCTGGTATGTCCATACAATGGAAAATTATTCAGTTATGAAAAGGGATAAAATTCTCATACATGCTACAACATGGATGGACCTTGGAAACATTATGCTAAGTGAATGAAGCTAGTAACAAAAGATCATACATTCTGTGATTCTATTTATGTAAAATGTCGAACAGGGAAATCCATAGACACAGAATTAAATGAATGGTTGCTTAGGGCTGGGTAATGGGGAGAGAGGGAGGTGATTCTCAAAGAGTACCGGGATTCTCTTTGTACAATGAAAATGCTCTCAAATTGACTGTGGTGATGGTTACATGTATTAGTGATTATACTTAAAACCACTGAGGTGCACAATTTTTAATTGTTGCTAGAACCACAGCCCACAAAATAAGCCTAGAGCTGTGGGTTAAACCTAAGCAAGTAACTGCTTATTAAAATAAAAGATTTAAATAGGCCCTAGAGTCTCCTAACACAATTGTCAGAATGTCTACAATACAATTCAAAGTAACCCACCATGCCAAGAAAAGACGATCAACAAACACCAGAGCCAAGATGAATCAGACGCTAGAATTATCTGACAAGGATTTAAAATCTGCCTTCATATAAAGGCTTTAACAAGCAATTGAAAATTATCTTGAAATCAATGAAAATATAGAAAATCTAGCAAAGAAAAACCAATCTCTGACAAAAATATTTAAGAATATAAGAATTGAGTTTCACTCTGGGAAGGAGACTCTCACTTTCACCCTATAGCCTTTTGCATTCTTTGAATTGTTTTCAGTGAGCATAATCTGTTTTTTAAATAAAATCTAAATTCAAACTCCGTAAAATTACCTAAGTAACATTTTGAAAAGTGAATCTAATACTAAGATCTCTCCCTTTTCTGGTAAGCAGCCGAGATACCTGTTCATGGTTTTACACTGGAGTCATAAAAAATGAACTAGTAGGTTTCCTCCTAAACATGTCTGTGAGGAACAATTTCAAAAACAACAAAGAAAAAATACAGTATATATCTAGGAACAAGTAAAGTCTCCTATTAAATTTGCTGAGTTGAATTCTAAGAGTGCCAGTGTACTGTGCTAAATTACTTTGTTCAGTGTTTGGAAAAATATAAAGTATTTTTATATTATTGTCTTTAAATATTGAGTTTTTGCCATTGCCTACATATTTGTTTTTATAATTTTATTATAAACACTGAATATTATAAGTTGAAATTCTTCATGTCCTCTGTATCCTACTGTCATTTAAACAAGCAAAAGTGTGTGGCGATAAATAAATTTTCCTAAGTTATCACCATATGCAAGACTCTATGTTTAAGTATTAATATTATTGAAAAATTCATCTTTAAGAAATCATCATGTCTTAAAAATTTATCACCACCTGGGCGAAATTATTGCCTATTTAATTGTATGGAAGTCAACATCAAAAACATGGCTAGAAGTGATCAGTATTAACATGGCTCTTCTCCCTCTGGAGACTGGATACTGATTTTTACTCTTGATCTAAATAAGTGGAATTTAAAATCCCAGAAACAAGTGCTCTGGAGAACAAAAAGAGCCTAGAAAGGACATCCTTTATATACTTCTTTTTCATTAATATTTGTTACCTCCACACCTCCTAAAGTTCTAACCAAACATGAGAACCCCAGGAGTCACTCGCCTAATTAGCCGTACCTGTAGTTACACTGTTTGGAGTCAAGCTTCCAAGTTTAGTAATTAGACCACATAGAAAGGTTACACTTTCTCCCTTTTATTTTTACCAGAAAGCTACCAGAAAATTGTAACATTGGAAAAGTTATTTTCCTGCTTAACCCAGAGGGAAGTACAGAAAGCAAAGGACAAGGGAAAAAATAGGATTTTCACAATGCCAGAATAAATGCTGTCACTCCTTTTGGGGGCATCTGCCCTTCACTGCAGCAGCAAAAGCCACTGTTTGTGCCCAAAACATCCTAGAGCTGGGGCATGCAAATTCAGTTTTTAATATTTCTGTCAGAGCAAACTATAAATATAAAACTTAACCCCAAAGGGATTTGTCACGTCAAGTGAGCATGAATATTTCAATTTCTGGATCCATCACTTACCCTACACTATGTGTCTTAGAACAAACAAGTTATTTCTGGATAACTGTCTCAGTGCAAAGTGAGAGAGGTAAGAAGAGTTGCCATTTTAGGAAAAATTAAAATCAAAGAATCTTTAGTTAAACGAATTCAAACAATACAGAAGCGTATCGGGTGCTATTGCCTCCTTGCCATCTCTCTTCCCACTCAGTTGTCATTGCCAGACTTAATCATATTAGCAGTTTCATATATATATCTTTCCAGAAAAATATATTTATACATTATATGCATTGCCCTTTTATCTATACTAACATTTCTGTTTTATAATTTTCTTTTCTTATCAACCAATACATTGTTTAATTTTCCACCAAAATAGCGAAATCACAATTGCAAAATAGCAGAATGTATGATTATTAGTAGTAATTTCTCTATTGATAAATATTTGTATTGTTTCTGCATTTGCACTTCAGTGAACATCTCTGCACATTTATATTTGTTTTGTTTCATTTGAGATGGAGTTTCACTCTTGTTGCCCAGGCAGTGGACAATGGCACGATCTTGGCTCACAGCAACCTTCGCCTCCTAGGTTCAAGCAGTTCTCCTGCTTCAGCCTCAGGATTACAGACATGTGCCACCATGCCTGGCCAATTCTGTATTTTTAGCAGAGACAGGGTTTCTCCATGTAGGTCAGGTTGGTCTCGAACTCCCAACCTCTGGTGATCCACCCGCCTTGGCCTCCCAAAGTGCTGGGATTACAGGTGTGAGCCACCGCACCTGAATGCACATTTATATTTGTACCTGGGGAATCAAACTGTTAAATTCCTGTGAGAAGCGGGATTTCTGGATAACAAGAAATCATGTTTTCAAATTGTCTTTGAACAAGATGTGGAAGTACTTATTTCTTCTAGTCAACTCTGGCTACCATAAAATATTTTAGTGCTTACAATATGATACAAAAAAATGGTGTCTTGTTATTTAAATTTTCATATTAAATTATGAGTGATTTTAGCATCTTCTTATATGCTGGCTATTCACTATTTGTAATTTTTTTCTGAGAAATGTTGCTTTAAGCCTTTGCTTGTTTTTCTATTGTGATAACTCTGTGTATTAAGGAAATAGAATGTGTGTCTGGCATACATTTTATATTTTGAAAATATTTTCCTCAGTTGTCACTTTTCTGTGACACAAAGACATAGTTGCTCCTCTGGAGTGTGTATGTTCAAGAATGATTAATCTGTGTAATAAATTCATTACGACAACCATTACCAAAAAATGTTTTTTTGACTACCATAATATTTCAAAAATAAAAAAAGAAAAATTGTAATTCTTTACATGCTCAAATCTATGACTTTTCCTCTGTTTGTGGGTTAGAAGTCTTTTCTACTCTAAAGAGTTTTTTAAATAACATAATTTCCTCTGGTACTTTTAGAATTTCTTAATATTTATATACTTACTATTTTTTTCTCCCCAAGACAGAGTCTCTCTGTGTTGCCTGGGCAGGAGTGTCATCTCAGCTCATTGCAACTTCCGCCTCCTAGGTTCAAGCGATTCTCCTGCCTCAGCCTCCAGAGTAGCTGGGATTACAGGTGCCTGCCACTGTGCCCAGCTAATTTTTCTATTTTTTAGTAGAGACAGGGTTTTGCCATGCTGGCCATGCTGGTCTTGAATTCCTGATCTCAGATGATCTGCCCACCTCAGCCTCCTGAAGTGCTGGGATTACAGGCGTGAGCCATATATTTAGACACTTATATTTCTGGTATTTATTTCAGAATAAAGCTTCAAGTAGGGATTCATCTTTGCTTAAAAAGACCTAGTCAAAGTCCCAACAGAACTTTCTGATTAATGTATCAGTTCTTGAACAATTTTAAATATCTTCTGTACCAAATTATTAATTACATTTATGAGTATATTTCTGAATTTGTTTTCTTGATCTAGTTATCCATTATTAGCAAATTATTTTAGGGTGGCTCCATAGCACTTTTAAAACAATAAAAATGATTTCTTGTTAATTACTTTTCATTGTCAAAAGTATTTCAAAATATTCTCACATATTAATTTTTAATCTGATTTTTTGTCAAGTTTTTTAAAAATCTGTTGACATTTTATAATTGCGGTTTAAGGAAGTCTACTGTTTAATTTTAGGGAAGTTGTCAATAATAATTCCATTTTTTTATCCAAAAACAGGAAATGGCTTTCCATTTATTTAGCAGTTACTTCCTATTCTTCAATGGAATGTTAAAATTCTCTTCATATCATGACTGAACATCTTTCGTTGGGTTTATTCTTCAATAGTTTATCTTTGTGGTTTTGATGGTGATAGTTTCTCTTCCCGAAGTGCTGATAAAAGAAAAATGAAGAAGCTATAACTTGTCAACTTGAAAATCTCTGAGTCTCATTAGGAACTTGCAAACATGCAATAGATAATACCTTTGAGAAAATAAAATGTATGTACAGAACGATGTGAGAGTTCAAAGGAGAGAGTGACCAACTCTGCAGAGTAAGTTTCCTCCCAGAAGATAGCATTTGGCCCGGGTCTTTAAATATGAATGGACCTTTGTCTCCACCGGCAAGTGCCTGAACATCTGTAGCCCGGTCTTCAGCATCCTTCTCACCACCAGCTCCATCATTCTTGCGGTTGCTGGCTCACCAATGAGCTCTCAGGCAATTTCTCAGATCATAAAAGATATTACTGATGACTACCATCCACTGCTGGCCCTGCATCCTCGGGCTGCTGGTCCTGCTCCCTTGACACCACTCCTTTATATATCAGTTGAAAACTATATATCTACTTACAGTGAAATTGAATTATGTACATGTATTTATTTTTAAAGAGTGGGTGGAGTCTTTGAGGCAATAAAAGAGTAAAGAGCTCTGCAAGCAGAAGGGTAAATGCAAAGAGGGGGTAAGAAGAAGAAAGGGCAGTTTAGGTAAAATACTTCTGCTGGGATTTTAGCATGGCTGGAGATGGCGTATGTGTGAAAAGAGGTTTGAATTTAACTCCTAGGCAAATATCCTGGGCCACTTACACACAGTAAATGTTCATATATGCCAACATAAGAAATTTAAAATAAATGTATTATCTTTTGTTAAGTTGACAGGTAGGTGTGAAGAGGTTTATCCAAAATCGGAAGAGAGACACACAGCAGGGAATGCCAGCAGAGCCGGGAGAGGTGAGTTTTAGGCATAGAGAATATAGGTTCTAGCAGCACATCTCAATGGTAGCACAGTTTCTAACATGTAGAATTCCATTTTTCTATCCAAAAACAGGAAATAGCTTTCCATTTATTTAGAGGTTACTTCCTATTCTTCAATGGAATATTTAAACTTTCTCTATATTGTGTCTGAACATCTTTTACTGGGTTTATTCTGCGATATTTTATCTTTGTTGTTTTGTAGAAGGTTCTCATTAAATATTAAATGTATCAATGAAAAATAAATAAGCAAGAGTTTTTAAGAGTCAGGTATTTCTAGAAGTTTGTAATTTGTAATCGCTTCACCTCAAGGTTTAAACCACTCATTCTACACAACCACAAGATTTCCTAGTGGTATAGTATTTTGTCTAATGAGCCTGGCAACATTAAGGAACCAGAATCTGAAACATTGCTGTGTTCTGCAACACAGCAGTAATTAAGTAAATGAATGAATGTTTTCAAATCACTTGGGATGCTGCTTTGTAGAAACTAAGTGCTGTGTAACTGATGTAACTGTTCGCAAAGTAAATAAATAATGAAGGCTTGGATAGAGACTGGGATGAAAATTGTAAAGTGGTAAAAATTTAAGTAAGACCTCAGTTCCCTTTTCCTTAACTACTTATTCCCCTCTAGACCTCCCCTCCATCTGCTTCATCCCTTCCTTCAAAGTTTCAAATACCTCTGTTAATCAGCATTTTTAAAATTCACAGTCAATGACATACGTACAAAAGGAGTGTGTGCAGAAATAGACGGAAGGGGCTTGTGTCATTTGATACATACAAGGACGCTCTGTGCAAGTGGATCCTTGTGAGTAAGGAGGATGACCCGAGACAGGCAGGGCTCAGTTCATCCAGTGTGTGGACCACATTTAAGGCGTTTGGATTTTATGTTTGGCCATGGGAAGCTAGCGAGGGGATTTAACAAGACAGTTATCCGCTTACAGTTTCATTTTTTAAATAGATCCTTTCAGCTCAAAGTGCAGAACAGATTTGAAGGAATAAAGAGTAAATTTTAGGTAGCTATCACAGTGAAAGGAAAAGCAGACAGTGGATTGGACTACGGTAGTAGCTGTGGAAATGGAGAAGAATCACCAAGAGGTTGAATTTGGGATGAATTCCTATGGAGAGTTGAAGACAGCACAATGTCAAGTATAATCACTAGGTTTTGTGACATGAAAATCTAGGCACCACTTCTCAAGAAAGGAAACTTGGGAATTATGGGCTTTGGGGAACAGAGCATATGATCAGCTTAGTATACGCCAAGTCTAAGAAGTTACATGGGTCTGGAGCTCAGTAAAGTCTGGGCTAAGAAATGTACTTGGGAGTTGTAACAGTTCCTCTTATGCATCTTTACAACCTTTCATCCCTATCTCTTCCAATGGCCAAAGCTGCTACAACTATAGCTGGTATCCGTAACCAAGTTTTAATCAGATTTTCACAGGTCTAATCTGATAATGTCACATATCTCTTGTTTGCTGCCTGAGACTCATATATGTGCACCCCAGAAGTATAAAGAAATAAACTTACATGATCCACCCTTGAACAACCAGGAAAAGAAGCTGATGAATGAATACTCCTTGTTATGCTTCCCTGGGTGGAGAGATCTGAGAAGTGCCTGCAGGAGTATTACCTTGATAATGTATTTTTGTGCTGGCCTTTCCTCTTTCCTTGTCTCATTTCTACCATGCCTCATTGCCACCGCTTGGGGTGACTTTCCAAATCACTACCTGCATGCAAGCCTTGATCTTACTCTGCTTTGTGGGGAGCTTAGGAAAAGTAAGAGTTATTAGTGAGTGAGTGGTGATTGAAGTGGCAAGGTGGAAAAGATCACACAAAGACAGAAAAAATTAAGAGGCTTTCAAAGAGCCAATATTTACTGATTGGATAAAGCCAATTAAGAAAACTAAGAAATGGTGTCCAAAGAAGGAGAGAGAAAAAGAAAGAGAGTTGTCAAGAAAGCTAAGAGGAGAGAATGCTGAAGGAAGAAGTCAGTTTTGTCGAATGCTTCTAAAGTCAAATAAAAATAAGTATCAAAAAATGTGCAGTAGATTTGGTATCATAGAGGTCAGTGATTCCTGTAGCTGGGACCAGCCTATTCTTTTATCAAAACATATGCTTAAAAGAATCCATGGAACTGAAATCAATGACATCCTCAGACTAGACCTCTAGATATTAATAAGCTGGATAAAGAAGGTGCTTTTAAATCCCCCTGGAATCACACCATGTTGGGAGCTTTCTCTATGTGAGGTCCATTGTCTGTAACAGCCTTTGGACATATCAGTGCTTGGGGCCAGCTGGGGGATATGGAAGAGACTGGACAGATGAGCCTACTGCTGATCCAGGTGTTTCCCAGGAGGCATTCACCAATAGCTGAATCAAGTTGACAATAATATTTAACTTGATCTCATAAACATATGCTTGAGTTTTCATTTTCAAGAGATTAACCTGAAATCGAATCTACAATGCTATCTTAAAAGTAATGCCTACAAAGGTAATGCCTGCATACCTTTTGTCAATATAAAAAGCATTCTGTGAGAATTTACCTGGTATTTAAACCACTCCCTATTTTTATGTGGATTGATAGTACTAAACTCTTCCTATGAGAGAAAAGAAATCTAATTTTCTGGAATATCTCCATCCATGTGTTTCATAGCCAGGATTACTTAAAATTCAAGCCTAGCACCACCACAAAGATGCCAACTTTTCATTCCTAACAAAGACCTTCCTGAATGCTATCTCCAACTGTTAGTAGTAATTTTCCCTTGACTCCTACATACTGCTGGCAAAGTACCGGATGAAAAGCTCACAGAGATGCAGACTAATTTAGAAATGTAAGATCTCTCGGTGTCCAAACTAAGAGAAAGAGCTCAATCCTGCATCCCAAGAACCATGGTTAAAACTTTTGATAAAATGTGTTGCTCATAAAGAAAATTAAAGTTTAGGTAAAGGGAAATCGCTTTTCATATTTCACATGAAAATGTCAAGAATGCTATTCAATTCTTGGATTCAAATACTTTAGTCCCATACTATAGTGCATATTGGGATAATGAAACCTATTTTAGAATAAGTAACACTGTGTATCATGCATGGTATTATTGCTTTACATGTACTGAGTCTAAATCTTTTGAATAACTGCATGAATTTGTTCTCATTGTCTCTAGTTCACAGAGAAATCGAAGTACAGAGAGTTTGAATGACTTGCTCAGGTAACCAGAGCTAAAAAGTGGTAGAGGCAAGATCCATATTCTGTTAATCCTGCACAAATTCGTGTTCCTAAACCCCTGGAATGAAAGTACTCTAAAAATCAAATTAAGCAAACAGAACATTTAATTTATCCTTTTCTTGTATGAACTGTCGGTATGCCACAAGCTTTTCACATTCAGACATTACCCAAATTAACATTCAAAATTAAGAGATGTTCAGACACCAGTCTAAAGTAGCCCATCACGGAAGAAAAGGGACATAAAAACTCTATGTGTCTATTGGCTGATGCTTAATTCTTGTTGCTGTCAAATATACATGGCACCAAAAATCAATAGACTGGAGAAGTCAAACTTTGTAACCTGAAGTGTACCCTTTTCTCATATCATTCCTCATTGGATTCAAAAGCTCTGGCAAAGAAAGACTCTATGGAGTTGAGGAACCAAACAGAGGAGACATTCCTGGTCAGAAAGAGTCATGTTTGTTTTTGCTTTTTCAGCACGGTTGCTGAAACAGTCCTGCCACGGAGGCTGGCTGCTCTTAGCCACCCATGTTTCTCAGAGCCTGCAGCTGAGGCTGATGGCAAAAGCTTCTCCATTGTATTTTACCTTATTTCTTGAATTTGAAAAGCCTATGTCAAGATTGCCCTAAATCAAAAAGCAGTTTCTAACAATTAAAATGTGGCTGTGCTGAAGTCTAAAAGGAAGAGGGAAAGGCTTTTTACACTCAATGATGAACACATAACGGAAAGAAGATTTAACTGAGCACAAAATCAATCGCATCTCATTTCAGGAAACAAATTTCATACTGAGTATCACTTATTTTCCCGTATTTTACAAGGCCAGAGATTTCTGAAAGAAAATATCACAATCTTCTCTGCCTCCAAAATTCATTTCTTAAACATGTTCTCTTTGCATTATGCTGTAAATCTCAAAGTGATTTGCAACGGTCTGGATGTTTTTGTGCCCCCCAAAAATTGTATGTTGAACTTGAAACCCCTCAAAGTGATGCTATTAGGAAATGGGAAGCTTGAGGAGGTGATTAGGTCATGAGGGTGGAGCTCACGTAAGTGGGATTTGGACTCTTATGAAAGAATCCCCAGGAGCTGCCTTCTCCCAGTGCCACGTGAGGACACATCAAGAAAGTGCAACCTGTGAGAAATCCAGCTCTTGCCAGGCACAAAATCTGCTGTCTCCTTGATCTTTGGACTTGCCAGCCTCCAGAACTGTGAGAAATAAATTTCTGTAGTTTATAAGCTACCCAGTTTGTGGTATTTTGTTATAACAGCCAGAACAGTCTAAGAATTTTTTATATAAAGATATTCTTTATACAGAGAATACTGGTTTTGAGAGAGAAGCATGAATTCAAATCGCAACTAAATATCCATGCCAATATCACATTTTAGGCAACATTTTGAGCTTCAGTATCTTCACGTGCAAAAATCATAAATAGTTAAGACCACATATATGAAAGTGTGTGCCTGACTGACACATAATAGAGAATCAAAAAATAGTGATTGCATCTCAAATGCAGACCTTCTCACAATTCACTGGCTTCAATCAATTATTTTATTATTCTAAAAATTCAGTGGCCCCCATGGGTCACTAAGACACTGTGCAGAATTCTCTTGTATAAATAAATCGGCAGGCCTTGAGACACTTAAGTGCTATACTTCCAGTAAGCAGCAGTGGAGAGAATTGTCTGTTTAAGATGTACTCCCTGGCATGAAATGCTGGTTTATTGGTCACAGAAGGACATGTGAAGTCTGCTGTAATAGATGTGCAAGGATATCTTTCCTCTTCTGAATGTTCCATACTTTGGAAACTTTCTTGCCTCTAAATATCCTGTGTGCCTGTTGTTCCTGTATAGAGGAGATCTGTTCCTCAGAGGAATTTAAATAACTGCATAGAACCTCCTCAGGCAATTTGGAGCAGCTGTTTTAGGACATCTGACCCACATTGTTCAGTGCTGGGCTGAAACCTACCCAATCTCTGAGCACACAGAATGCATTCCTCTCAGCATGTGTGGGACTTACACTGGTTATAAGTACTCTGTACTCCTCAGAGTATATGGAAAATAGTCCTTGGATTCTGAACTTGTTGTATTACTTCCATCGGATTGAGTCTTTGATATAGGGGTGACAGAGACACATTTAGTTTGCAAAAACAAAACTGCATACAGAATTTTCAACTGGTTCCTGGTGTAGTCCAGTCTGGAAATTGTATTTTATATTCAGCCCTCAAAGCATAAAGCAAGTAAAAAGGTTTTGTATTACTGTCTCCTATCAGAAACTTTGCTATGTGGCTCAGTAATCTCATCTGGCATGTGAGGGATGTCAGTGAAGGTCAGGTCTTTTGAGGTATCATCCTAGAAAGGAAATTATTTCATCAAATACAGAGGAGACTATTTTCTGGGACCTAGTGTTTCGCAGGGAATAACTATTTAGTCTTCAGCGTGTGTATGTGTACATCAAAACCTAACTATCAACAGCTTGCATGTGTCACCCTGATGGCCTTGAAATACAGTTAAGAACAGAGCGAGATTAAAGCCAAGAAGAGGCATTTTACAATTTCTGAATCCAGCTATGTGACATAGCTGATTCTATCCCTTAAACGTCTCAGAGATCTATGTAGACAGAGGCTTGAGTGAGTCTAACTACTCAATGCTGTAAATAACCATGAATTTTTATTAGCCATTCCATGAAGGATTTTACACAATACCGAATAAATCCACTTTGCAACATTTTGAAGTAGATGCTATCACTATGCCCATTTTATAGAAAGGTAATCTAAGGCACAAAAAAGAGAGACGGTTATGTGCCATGTGGAGGTGAACACGAAGTGCTATGGCATTGAGAGCACTGGGGAGCCTTCTGTGGATGCGCCTGCCGCATCCTGTAAGGAGCAGTGGCATCGCAATGCAAACACAAGCCATCTGATCACAAAGCTCAAGCTTTTTACCCCTACCATTCGTTGCTGTTTTACATTTCCGTGTCAAATCCAAATAACATTACCCTGAGCTTAAAAGATAGAAATTCAAGTCATTAATTCTCCACTTTATTGTTGTCTTATCATCATTTTCCTGGTTGAAAATGATTTTCATCAGCAAGGATTCTCTTTTGAGTGAAAAGCAGGCATGAAGTTCAAAGACCCTCAGCCCTTAGACGAGGTCTGAAATTCCCCACGACAGTAAGGTGCAATGTTTGCCACATTTATTTATTTCTCAAATCCAGCTCTAAGCACCCACTTGTCATGATCAGTGATATGAGGACCAGCATCGTTCACTGGTCATGCCGTCTTGCCTTATTTGGGCAATACCAGGACTCGCATAACAACGTGGCTGGGGGAAGTGTGCCATCTTCTGACCCGGGGGAAGTTGTCATCACTGTCCTGCACCCAGTTCACACTATCAATGTTGAGTGTTGATTTCCTGCCACCTGTCACACTGCTTATGCAGGCAGGCCTCAAGCATAGCCTTCTAAGGTGCCCCTCACTGATCATAAAAACTCTCTTCACTTTCTTCTAGACTAGCAGGCTGAGTGATCAGCCTCCACACGTGCCCACATTGTCATCTACTCACTGAATCCTGCCATCTTCAATCTGCAACTTCTCTCAACAAATATTTGTTGAACACCCAATATGTCACAGGTACCGCTTGAAGTGTTAGAGATAAAAATATCAGGCAAAAAAAAAAAAACAACAACACCTACTCTTCAATATAAGTACTGCTAAATTAAGCACTACTTTCTGTTTCTGTGTAGCAAATTATTGCAAATTCAGTGGCTTGAAAAAGCACATTTTTTATCCCACCATTTCTATGCCTCAGGAGCCCTACTTATTTTAGTAAGATCCTCTGCTCGGAATCTCACAAGGCTAAAATCAGGTGTTATCTGGCTGCATCCTCATCTGGAGACATTTACCAGAGAACAATATACATGTGAAGCTCCTTCAAGCTGTTTGCAGAACACATTTTTTGCATGGCTGAGCTTCCCATGTTCTTGCCAGCTTAGAAGACTACTCTTAGCTGCTAGAGGCCACCCTCAGGTCTTTGCTTCAGTGTCATCTCAACAACATGGGAGTTTGCTTCTCCCAGGCCAGCAGAGAATCTGTATGGCCTCAGATGTCCCCGATTTATTTAAAGGGATCGTCTGATTGGGTCAGGCCTACCCAAGACAATGTGCCTGTGGATTCAAGTCAATTGACTGGGGACCTTAATTACATCTGCACAACCTGTCATAAACACAAGGTCTTCTCAGACTCAAAGGAAGGGCTTAAACAAGACATATACAGCAAGGGGAGTTCATATTGAAAATAATTTTAGAATTCTGCTTACCATAGATGGGAAGAGTATGGCAAATTTTGCACATGGGGAAAAAAGACTACGTGAATTTCGTCTTCACAAAGTCACTTGGATTTCTGTGTATAGGATAGGATGTAGATGGACAAAAGTTATCAGGAGGACAAATTAGGAATTCACTGCCACAACATAGGCAGAAGAGGGTGAGAAGAGACGCGTCTTGGAATATATTTGAAAATAAGGCCAATAGTACTTGTCTGTGTATTGGCTGTGAGTGCCATGCATGAGTGGGCACAGGGCTCTGCCACCCTTGAAATTCAGGGTTCCTGACTCTTTCCAGTCTCTTAGAGGCTACTGCTCATGCTGCAGCCCTGCCCTTCTCCCTCTGCTCTCAGGATAAAGGCTGAAACTGGAATGCAACCTCCAACACCTGCAGGATCTGCCCCTCCTGTCCCTCAGCCTCATCCAAGACGTTGCTCTACATTGATCTCACTAAAGTGCCTTGAATGCGGCCCTTATCACTTCACCTTCACCCATGCTATTCCCTCTGCCTGGAACACTCCTCCCTCATCACTTTGCCAAGCTAACCTTTCCTCTTCCTTTGGGTACAACTCCAATCCTACTTCTTATGGAGCCTTCTCCAACCTCCCTGACTGTGGCCAGCAGAGTTTCCAAAACAGCTTCACGGCTGCCCATATCTACTGCGTACGTTTACTCTCACTTGTGCAATTCCTTTATTGAGGTTCATCTTCAGTGTTAAACTCTGCTCAGTGAGGGAAGGAAGGAAATCTGCCTGCTCGTCAATTTATTCATCACCACAAACACAGTGTCTAGCGAATAATCATCCCTCAATATCAGCTAAACGAGTAATGAACAGCCTCCAAACCCGCCCTCCCCGGTAGTCATGCATAATCTCTTCATGGGTCCAAACCTAAAACTCAGCATGGACAAAGGTGTGGCTTTCATGGCTAACAACCCTGGTCCCCATACAATGACTGAACAAAGCCTATAGCCCTTTCCCAGCATACCTCTTGCCACCCTCACCCTTTACCCACAGACCAAATGCATACCAGACGATGATGGGAAGGTATGAAGTTCTTTCATGGAAGGGCACAATGTGGGAGGAACACAGGATTAGGCTTTCCTCTATCTCACAAAGAGACAAATTTGAAGAAAGCATTGTTCCATGCATGGTATGTATACACCATGGAATACAATGTAGCCACAAGAAAGAACGAGATCGTATCTTTTGTGGGAACATAGATGGAACTGGAGGCTATTATCCTTAGTAAACTAATGCAGGAACAGAAAACCAAATACCACGTTCTTACTTATAAGTGGAAACTAAGTGATTAGAACTCAAGACCAAAAAGAAGGGAACAACCGATGCTGGAGCCTACTTCAGGGTGAAGGGAAGGAGAAGGAGGAGGAGCAGAAAAAAATAACTATTGGGTACTAAGCTTAGTACCTCGGTGATGAAATAATCTGCACATCCAGCCTCTGTGACTCGAGTTTACCTGTATAACAAACCTGCACGTGTACCCCCAAACCTGAAATAAAAGTTAAATAAAAATAAATGAAGAAGACATTGTCCCATGAGAATATGGTTCATATACCACCACTGCTTCCAAGGAAGGCTGGGAAATAGCTCTAAGCTTCTAAGGGGTGCTGGTGGGGGTTCCTGTTGCAATTCTGACTCTTGATCAGGCAAAGCTGTGACTGATCGCTACCGAGGACTTTCAGATGAGCTCACATTGTTAGGGGATAACTCGTGTTTTTCCAGAAGTGTTCCAGTCCCATTTGGGAACAGAACTTGCTTCCTAGTAGATGTCTTTCATCCTACCCTTTGTAGGACAGTAACTCAGGCATCCTCATGAGTGAGGATCTTTCGTAATCCTGGCTTTTATAGTTAGAAGAGTATAAAAGGCCCTCTCTCAGCCATTCAGGAAGGCTCGAGTCAGTTTCAGTTAAATTCTTTCCCATTTCAAATTGCCACCAAGGTTAAAAGGGCAAGGCTATGGGTTGGTGTCACTTTATTTTACAGTCTTCACAGTTTCACTTAATTCAACTTTCTTCTGTCCTATACTACAATAGTCAGCACTTGTAGGTAAATTGGTCCTTTACTTTCATCTGCTACAATTATGATAGGCCCCTTTCTTTATATTGCCTTCACATCTCCTAATTTGAAAGTTTATAATTTTCCTATTCGTTCTCAACAACTTACAAAATGCTTGCTCCCTGAAAGTACCACTGAAAGAAACAGTCCACAGGACAAAGTTATTTTATTGCTTTCAAAGGAAAAAAGATGCATTATCTTGAAAGAATCTTAGTAGCCTCTTAGTAGGTAGAGGGTAAAGTTGAAATATTTATGAGGTCTGGAAGTTTGGTTAAAGGTTCACCTTCCATCGTGGGAGCTTGGTTAGTATTAGATTAAGATCATGCTATAACAGTTGAAGTTTAGTGAGCACAGCAAGGTGGAGATTTTGAGGTGACGTTTCAGAGTAATTAGGAGAATGATAGTTATTAAAAAGTTGAATGTCTGATGTTCATATGGATGTCTTATTTGAGGAGGTGGGGAGTTTTCCTGAAACAAACAATACAGTTATTTGCCATGTTTATTTTCCTGAGAAGTTTCCTGGAATTGTAAAGTCATATTAGTGAAGACAGTTGAACGTACAATTTTCCTGAGGAGGAGAGCAAGCTGTGTGGGTGTGGATAGTTCTGATCATCAAATGAACATAAATTTTAGGATTCCTGATTCAATCAGGATTAAGGATTCAACATGTGGCTAATGACTCAGGATTAAAGAAACTAAATAATGTGTGTAGGATTAATTACTTTCACAGCTAGAATTTTCACCTGATCTATCTCATTCTTACCCATATATGTTGCCCCATTTCCAGAGATTCTTGTTGTATCTGTGTCACTGCTTGCTAGAGTGAAATGAGAAGCTCACAGATGAATTCATCATGACATTTTTTACACATTCTAAAATGGCTAACTTTGTAAAATATCATGCCTGCAAATGGAGTACCCTGGTTGATGTCATTACCACATACTTATTTTTTTTACAAATATCCCACCCACTCCAAAAAGTAATTCAAGGCACCTAAGTTACTGCCTCACACTTTGTGGGCAAAGCCTATATTTAATTTACATGGACCACAGAGTCTAGGACAGCTTCTTATACATACTAGCATGGATGAATAAAGATATGGTGAAATACTTTTAACACTGAAAGTACGTTGAAGATCACTTCAATAATTTACTTGCTTAATACATGAGTGATTATTCTTAAGACTGTTCTGAATGGTGCAAAATCAAAGAGACTTAATCCCAACACTGGTCATAACTATTTCACATTTATAAATCTCCACTGCAATTTTCTGCTATGTATAACTCACCCTTATGTTAATAGATACATGGGTGCCTTAGCACTCAGAAATAATTTGCTATCACATTTGCAAGGATTGTTCTAACTTGTATTTGCATTGTTGATTTTTTTCTTCCATTGCAAGTCACATCCTTATTATTTAAAAATCATTTTACCATCATCTTAAATTTACAGAGGATCTTTTAATTATGATGTTTTTTTCAGAGTTCTGTCCTCCAGAGTGCATGCACTACTTTGTTAAGTTAATGAGCAAACTAGAACATGAAATTCTGCATGAATCAGTTGTATAAATACTCTTTCAATTGTTGCAGGGAATTACTGTGATGGAATTTCCAGACAGAATAAAGCTGGAAATAATGAGGAAAACCCTGTTTTAGAGAATATGAGTTTTCATATGTGTGGCATCTTTTTTTTTTATTATTTCTTTCACTTTTTTTTTTTTCACCATTATTTTCTATACCTCCTCTTTGAAACTTACATTGTCCTCACAAGGATGAAATTCCCTTTCATGTCAGCGTTCCGGGAATAGCCGCCACTATATCCAGTTATATAAATATCCTAAAATCTTAATTTTTTATGATTAATGCATCTTTTTCCTATTACTTCACTAATATAATCACCTCTTCCTGATAAATCTGGCTCTCCTTCTGTCTGGTCTCTCACATTTCATTAATTTGCTTCTTTTCTTGAAAGAAGAAAATAGATACTTTTTTTGGATCATATTTCTTCTTAAACGTATTCTAAGGAAAACATGTAGCCTCTTTCTTCGGAATCACTAGCTCCAAAAATGGTCCCTAGCAGTCACCTGGAGGAAGAGTAAGTGGGGTTCCCTTAGAATTTGCCGCATTCCACAAATCCATCACTACCACCATCCTGTAAGCCAGGGTCCTCTTTGCATTTTTAAAATCTATTACCTTTTGAGTTCAAAAGATGGAGTAAATGCATTTTTCCTTATTCCTCCTGCTAAGTACAACTAAAAATCCTGGACAATATCCATAAAACAAACATAAAGAGCCTCTGAAAGTTGGAGAAAAGATACCTCAGAGCTCAAGTAATAATATAGTCATGAGTTCCCATTGTTTTATTATGCCAGAATTAAGACAACTACTCCATATTGTTGAATATTTAGTTTATATACACTTTTTATAGTTATGAAGTTATAATGATCACCTGTTATACAGATTTCTTTTCTGTATCTCTGATAGCTTTTTAGAAGAGACTCTTAGAACCTGAATTATGGATTAAAGAGTATACATTATTTTAAGGTTCTTGATTTTAGGTTATTGTATATAAATTGTATATAAAAAGTATCTTCTAAAATAGAATGCATATTTTTAAAAATTGCCAAATTGTCAAATGCCAAATAGTGTACTAATACTTTAATTGGACTTTCTTTTATTAATAATGATGTTGAATAATTGTTAAATTTTTTTGGTTGATTGTAATTTGGGGGAACTAATGTTTTTATCATCTTTAAGAGTATTCATCTTATTTGTTCAAAATTAAGATGTCTCACTGTGTCTTGTGTTTGTTGCTATTTTTTTAACCAATTAATGATTTTTTTACTTTTTATCATTTTATGTATATTTGTATTACATTGTTTAATAACAATATGATTTATAAGTTTAAATATTATAGGCGTGTATGAAATAGAAAGTCCTCCTGTACTTTCACCCCACATTTCTCCAATTTACCCAAAGGAAAACAAATGTACCCAAGGAAAACAAATCATTCTACCAAAAAGGCACATGCATTTGTATGGTCATTGCAGCACTATTCACAATAGCAAAAGAAATGGAATCAACTAAGATGCCATCAACGGTAGACTGAATAAAGAAATATGGTACGTAGACACCATGAAATACCATGCAGCCATAAAAAAAAAAAAGAATGAAATCATGTCCTTTGCAGCAATATGGATGCAACTCAAGGTCATTATTGTAAGTGAATTAACAAAGGAACAGAAAAACAAATACTGAATGTTCTCACTTATAAGTGGGAGCTAAATGCTGAATACACATGGACACAAAGATAAGACCAATAGACACTGGAACTGCTTGAAGGGTAAGTGGGAGGGAAGGTGAGTTGAAGGACGCCTATCAGGTAGTATGCTCACTACTTGAGTGATGGGGTCATTTGTACACCAAGCTTCAGGAACGTAGCATTTATCCATGGTATGGGAAAATGAACCTGCACACGTACTCAGTGAACCTAAAATAAAAAGAATAATAAAATAAAAAGAAAGAACCATAACTGTACGAAACTTTGTTAAATTTATTTATTTATTTTTAATTTTAATTTTTTTTGCCCAGACAGGGTCTCACTGTGTAGCTCAGCCTGGAGTGCAGTGGTGCCTCCTGGGTTCAAGCGATCCTCCCACCTCAGCCTTCTGAGTATCTGAGACTACATGTGCATTCCACCATACTCAGCTAATTTTTGTATTTTCAGTGGAAATGGGGTTTTGACATGTTGGCCAGGCTGGTCTCAAACTCCTGACTTCAAGTGATCAGCCTGCCTTGGCCTCCCAAAGTGCTAGGATTACAGGTGTGAGCCACTGCACCCAACCTGTATGGAACTTTTTGTTGTGGCAGTGATTTTGCTTTTTCTTACCTAATTCATTCGTTTTTTAAATATTTGGTCTTTATTAATTCCTTCTATATGGACCTTTTTGTGGTGGTAGTGATTTCTTCTTACCTAATTTATTAGTTTTTTTTTTTTAACATTTTGTCTTAATTCCTTCTTTCAATATTTTTAGGCTTTTTTTCTAATTTATAAATTTAACTTTTAGTTCAGTGGTATTATATATTTTCTACTCATTAACACAACTTTTAAACTATAAGATTTCCTCTAGATTATAGATTTGACTATGGATTACAGGTTTTGACATATATAATACCATTTCATTGACATTAATTTCAAAATGTCTTTCATTTTATCTTGATTTCCAATTTGAGGTATTTTAGAGAGCAGTTTGTTACTACATTTTCAAGTGATTATATTTGCAGGATACTTTTCAATACAACATATAAGATTTTTTTTACTATGGAATTTATCTAGTTGCCTAGCCTGATTGAGATAGCTAGTTGTCTAGTATATGGTTAATTTTTGGTATATTTTCTATGTACAGCTGAAAATAATATATGTGACTTGGGTTTGGAGTACAATATGCCTTCATTAAGTCTCTTCTGCATCTTTTATTTTTGTCAATACCAGCCATTAAATTCCAAAAGAGATATGTTAAAATATTCTACTCTGGCTATGGTTTGGTTGAATTCTGCCTGAATTTCTAAGAAAATGGTTGATAGGTAGATGGATGATTGATTGATTGATAGACAGACAGACAATATCACAGACTGATAAATAATATCATAGATATATATACCTCAACGATTATACCTTGTGTTTGTTGAGAACAAGCATCTTCATGTGACCTATACCATTACACTTCAGTTTTCTGAACCCTAACTCTGTTTTTCAGCATCATATTTGGAAGAGAACCTGGGTTTAAGTTCTGTCTTCTGTGCTGTCATTATGAATTTAGGACGTTTGTTTATACTCTTTGAGCTTTAGTTTTCTCATCTGCGGAACCAAGATAATAACAGTCCATTCTACTTGAATAAATTGTTAGAAGGAGCACAGGAAAGTAAATAACGTAAAAGCAGTTTTTTAAAAGTAGAGTTTTTCAAATATAAAACATTATTTTTTACTGTTTTTTTACTTGTAAGTTTCAAGCCTATAGCTGATATTTTTCTAAGGCTGCAATTGGCTCGCTTATAAAGGTGAAATCCTAAGTTTGAGAAAATATTTCAAGAGTTATTCTGGTGACTGAGGTATTGCTATAGAGCAAATACCTGGACAAAATTATTAAAACCATTTCTATATAACTTTACACTAAAATCTCACCTACAGTGAATACTAACTCTTTAGCTTTCTTAAATAGTTTATTAAACTGTTTTATTCACTGGAGTGTTAGGGAGAAGAGACGAAATGTCACTCTTGAGTTTAGGAATAAATTCTGCTTTTTTTTTTTTTTAATAGAGCATTGAATGTGAATCCTCTTCAAAGTTCATTTTATCCCCTAAATTAACGTCAGTGTGTTTGTTTTAGAACACTATGTTCTTATATGTGAGTCAAGGGGCATATGGTCCCTTTATTAGAAAATAAAGAACAGATGTGTGGTTTAGATAAGTACATATAAACATGTGAAGGTCAGTGGCAGGTGACTCATTGCTTTCACCATATTGTGGAAGGGATATGAATAATTTCCTTAGAGGAAATTTAATCTTTGATACAGTGACATCAAAGAAACCATTATTTTATTTATTTTACTAGATAAGCATAAAAGAAGCTAACAAAAAATACAGGTTTCTCTGGGAATCCGGATGATGAATTTAAGAAAATCTGCTGAAAGTCAATCTAAGTACTTAACTCACATGTCAACAGAGACTTACATCAACTAAGAACAGGAACATCTTAAACATACTTCCCCTTTAATTTATTTGAGTATGCAGTTCATTTTTCATGAAAAGACTATGGGTAACTTGGCACAGTAGAATGGTTTATTGATTTTGTCTTTAGATATCAAAATATTTTATTGGAGTCCTTTGAAATGGAAACTGAGCATCTAGCCTTTAATAGAAAAAATGAAACAATAAGTTTCTGAAAGACTTTTAAGATCTCTTTTTATTTTTTGTCTGTCTTTGCTGGGATCTTCCATTTCAATCAATTCATGAGTTTTCTGGGCCAGGCACGGTGGCTCACACCTATAATTCCAGAACTTTGAGAGACTGAGGCAGGTGGATCACTTGAGGTCAGGAGTTCAAGATCAGCCTGGCCAACATGGTGAAACCCCATCTCTATTAAAACTACAAAAAACTAGCTGGTCGTGGTGGCACATACCTGTAGTCCCAGCTACTAGTGAGGCTGAGGCAGGAGAATGGCTCAAACCCGGGAGGCGGAGGTTGCAGTGAGCCAAGATCGGGCCACTGCACTCCAGCCGGGCGACAAGAGCAACACTCCATCTCAAAAAATAAAATAAAAGTTTTTCTGGATGGGAAAGCAAGTCTTAAAACTGAAAGGCAGAAAGGCAGCACTATTCCAGCCTTCAGAGAGAATCATGTTTACACTTTCCCAACCAAGGCAAACTCTTTTCTGGTTCCACCACTTTTATTTCTACAGCTGTGAGAAAATCAGTCCAGACTCTAAACCATTGAACCTAGACTCCAGAAACAATTTCCTTATCAGTTCCCCTGGTACTAACTTCTTTGTTTTCTTCTTGTTGTTGTTGTTGTTTGTTTTCTGTTTTTGTTTTGAGACAGGGTCTCAGTCTGTTGCCCAGGCTACAGTGCAGTGGCATGATCATAGCTCACTGCAGCCTGGACTTCCCAGGCTCAGGTGACCCTCTCACCTCAGCCTCCTGAGTAGCTGGGACTACAGGCACATGTCACCATGCCTTGCTAATTTTGTGTGTGTTTTTTATAGAGAAGGAGTTTCGCCATGTTGCTCAATCAGATCCGGCCAGGTGATCTGTCCACCTTGGCCTCCCAAAGTTCTGAGCCTAGTAGCAACTTCTAACTCGATCAAACAATAATGCAAAAGTAGCAAGAATGGTTTTCTTAGATTCACCCATTAATTTGCCTCTCATCAATATATGCATGTATTAATTAATTTAATAATCCATCACTTAACCATCAAATATGTGTTAAGAGATCTACTAGGCACCTGGGGATATGGAGGTAATGTTGCTTGAAAAACCTTTTTTAGGGTCCTGGAGGATCTCAGATCACGGTGGAGGACAGAGATGCCACAAACTATGATGCAATGCTGTGTTAGGAAATTAAATGTATTTATTTCTGGGGATGAAGAAAAGAGCATAGAATGAATGCAGACTTGTATCTGCTTTGGTTACCATTGTATTTTCAGCACTTGAAACACGGAAAACTGTGGCACTTGGTGAATATCTGATGAATACATGAAAGGAAGAAAGGATGGCTGGCTGGCTGGCTGGCTGAGGGGATGGATGGATGGGTGGATGGATGGGATGGATGTATAGATAGAAGGATGGATGGATGGATGGGTGGGTGGATGGGATGGATGTATAGATAGAAGGATGGATGGATGGATGGGTGGGTGGGGGGATGCATGGGGGATGGGGGTGGGGGTAGGGGGATGGGTGGGGGATGGAGGATAGGGGAATGGGGGTGGTGGTGACGAGGTTGGGGGGTGGATGGATGAAAGAGTCAAAGGTAGCTTTGTAGAAAAAGCTTTGTAGGTTGAGGAGTATAGGGGTATAGGAAGATATATTTCCATGTGGATAACATGATATAGAGAAAGTAAATAGCATTAGCATGTTGAGGACACAAGGCAAGTAGGTTTGTATGATGGAGCAGACTGTGATAAAATGACAGAGAACGGAATTTGAAAGTTTGAAAGAAACTGCAACATGAAAGGCTTTTTATGCATCACTAAGAAATCTGGTCTTGGTAATTTAAATATACTGAAAGGTTTTAAGTAGAAAATTGATGCGATCTGATTTGTCAGGTGAGAGGAGGACAGAGCTGCAGAGGAACAAAGCATTTGAGAGTGTGGTGGCAAGAGAGTGGTTGAAATTAGAAACTCTGGAATAGAGATTGATAAGAAATAGGCTTTCTACTCTTAGAATTCTGTAGGACTTCCAATAACCTTGAGAAGAAGTATAGCATAATAACTAGGACCAATCATACTGGAGCGAGACTGCCTAGGTTTGAATCTGGAATTTGTCATTTACCAGCCATGAGACCTTTTACAAGTCACTTAGCTTCTCCTGTCCTCAGTTTACTAACTTGAAAATGGAGATTAAAATGATAGTGCCTGCATCATGAAGCTGATCATTTCTAAGACTGAGTGAGTCTATAAAATGCTTGGAAAAGAGGCAACAGTGTTTATTAAATTTTTTAAATAAAAGCCATAACTTTGTCTAAAATTATGCTTTAATTTTCTGTTTTCATTCTGTAAAACCATACATGTTTTTATTTTTTGTCAGGTAAAAATTTTGTCTCCTTTTTAGCCTACGATGATAGATGTCCAATTCAAAAATGGGTTGTAAGATGAACTAATCAATCAATAGAACTTGCAAAAATTTAGATGCTCAAGATAACATTCAATACTTCCTCCTCACTGAGAATATAAAATGTCCAGAGAGATTTTGTGAGAAAGACCTTGTAGACAGAGTTGCCAATGTACAAAGAGCCATTCACCACTATCTAGAAGGAGGAATGGGGTCAGCTGCTTTCATCACCTCAGCTTCCACAGGACCACTCGGAGAGCTTCAAATGTGGCTCCTGAAACTGGGAGATTTTAATAACTTAAGTCTGAATCCTGCCTGAGAATTGCAGAAAACAGAAGGCAGACCAGCCAGCTACCCCAGCAGCAGAAGTAAGAAATAGAGTTGCTGTGTTGAGCCAAAGGAAATGCATCAGGGCAAAGGAAAGATGATTCCTCATGATTAGAATAGAGACCACAGGGGAGAAAGGGTCACAGTGGAGGCATGCTGAGGAACTGTCCTGTAACGAGGGAAGTTCAGGCTTCCTAGGGACTATGGAAGGAGAAAAAATGAGGAGAGAGATAAGTGTTCCTTATGTACATCAAGGGAATTGCCAATAAAAGATCTCCAGCAATGAAGAAGCAGGGGTCCCACCGCTAAGAAAAAAATAAGTTTGAACCTGTCTGACTCAGATCTAGCATGAAGATGGTTTACAAGAGCAAGAACTTACTCATACTCCTATATCCCTCACCTTTAATATTCTAACTTCAGAGTTATAAGACATCAGGGTTAATCAGCTGGGTGGGGAAAAGAATCCAAGCAAGTTGTAGCTCACCATGCCAACCCCCTCACCTCTTCCCTCAACCAGCAGACATTAGAAGCATTAACTTCTATACATGAGACATTTGGTAAGTGTCAAATGAGACTACTGTGTGATTTAAAGTGATCTTAAGCCTTTGGCTGTAACATTTCCTTTTCATGCATGGGCAGGGGAATACCCAGCTCACAGAGCAGCCTAAGAGACCAGTGAGAGAAGGAAATAAATGTTTTCTGTGACTTGCGTTCTACAAATTATGCTTGTTCAGGGTGCTGGTTATGATTTTTTTGATTTCTGTCTTCTGTTTTATTCATTTGCACATTTCCTACCAGCTCACTCTAGACACCACTCAGGAATTACATATTTCCAAACCTTTTCTCATGCCTCCTCTCCCAACTGACATGAAAGTGCTTGTCACATTCAGGACTTCTAACAAGCACCCCATTATTCTAATGATGCTACAAATGCTTTGATCAGTTGTTCTTAACCTGCCATCTTAGATTTCAGAGAGTCTTTGAATCCCTGAAATTGTTCCCAAACTTATAGATGAATGCACATATGAACATTTTTTTTCTTGTGGCAGCATTTACGGATTTGCCAGATCCTCAAAAAAGAATAGAAGAAAACAAAAAGAAAACATCTTCACTTTTAAAATCATTCTCTCTTTTGGCTGAGATAAACTAGATACATGCACGTCCAGGTTTGTACAAAATTATGAAAGAGGTGAAGTTTCATTCTGTGAACTTACTTTTGCTAAGGGCTCTTTATTATTTTCTGTCCTCCTACCTTATGACCCTCTCATAACAGAAAACATTAGCATCACACATGTATTTCTTACACTAATGAGTTACCTCTCTCTAGAAGTTCTCAATTTTAAGCCTTAGAGTATGTGCTCATAAATCAATTTTGGATGTAGTAAACAGAAAGTGGGAAATGTTCTTAATTGTTAGTGGAGATTTCTTAACCCTTGAAACTGCATTATGTAGTCTTCCCCAAAGGCAAACTAGAGAACACTTATGTTTTCAGATATTATTATAAATATGTATATATTAGGTTTTAAATGTATACATGTTCTTGTTCATTTCCTCAAAAGTCATACATGGTGCTCACTACAGGGTTGCTGAGTAAATGTCTGGTTTCCCGGACACTGGTTGGTTTACAGAAATTAAATCTGACAAATGCCAATGGTTTTCTGATTTCTACTACTAGCAGGATCCTCCAAGTTCTCCCTCTCTCTTTTCCCTTTTAAGTTGTTATTCAGAAAATTCCATTCATTTGCTTCTTCCTTTAGCCCTTTCCTAGGATTTTAACTGTTATTCAGAGTTGGAGCTGTTATTCTTGGCGGCCTTTGATTGTGAGTCAAAATATGAATAATAATAGTTCTCAAGGTGCTTGAAGTTCCATTCTATTTCTTAATGTTCCCACCAAACAGGAAAATCATGGAAGTTACTTCCCTTTGTTTAAAAGATAGTAGCTAAATCTATTGGCTCCAGTTCATAGTTTTAAACAAATGCCAACAAATATCCATTGGTAAGGGAGGTGAGTGTCTAGGGTGAACTGAATCAAAAATTTCAGTGATTATTTATAGATTTCCAGATGCTTTTCGGACTCTTTGTCCAAGTCACAGAGTGTTACGCGGCAGTGCTAAGGCAGCCCACTTTCCAGCCATGCAGAGTTCCTCTTATGGAGAAAGCCATCTCTTCTGCTCCAGTAAAGATTCCTTTTAAATCCACAAACAGACATCTCACAGTGACAATGTGTGAGGAAAATGAAGAAAGAAAAACACGTAAGGTGAAAGTTGGGGGAAAAGCTGATCTTGAAGCATACTCAAATTGCGCATTCCCAACTTAAATTGATTTGTAGAAAGTGTCCTTTGATCTGTTAAAATTATTTTTTATTTTTTTAAAAAAAGATAATTTGAGTAACTGCAGTAACTACTTCTTTTACAACTAACTTGGAATGGAATTGATAAGACTGGTTTGAAGAACACAGACTGAATGAACAGAAGTGGTAAAATGAAGCCCTTCAAGCTGACTCAATGTTTGGGGCATTTAAAAAGTGCATCTACTGAGATACGTGGTTGCAAGAGCAAAGCTCTGTGATGATTCCTGAGCCACCTGCCTTCTTGGCTGGCATATATTTTTCACCTGGCTCTTGAGGTCAGACCTTAACATAAACCTTGGTTCCTCCTTGCCTGGCCTCTTGGCTGATGTTCTTTCCTACAACATTTATTTTTTTATTGTACACATTTAAGGCATATAGTATGATATACTGATATACATATTCATAGTGAAATGAAGTAAGTAAATTAACATGCCCATGACCTTCCATATGTACCATTTTTTGTCATAAGGGCACCTAAAATCTACTCTTAGCAAATTTTTAATATACAACATAATATTATTAACTATAGTCCTTTTGCTATACGTTAAACCTCTAGACTTATTCATTCTATACAACTTAACCTCTTTGAGCTTCTTTGTGATCTATAATTGAGAAAATAATATCTACTTTGTAACATTGTTTTCACTATCAATTTAAAAAAGCATGTAGGAAAGCGCCTAATACATGGTAAACAATGTGTATTAGTCATTATTGTATTACAAATGTCTTTTAATAGCTTTGTCACTTATCAGTAATTTACAGACCTCTTCTCATGATAACATGTCAAGATTTCTCCTAGCTTTTAAGATACTATTATTTTCTATTTAAATAAACCTATTCCGTATTCTATTAAACATGCATATCTAGAATGTTGGTATGACACTGAGACCACCACCATCTTGCTTTAACCACTGTGTCTTTTTACTGTGTCTTAATACCAGATAATGCAAGTAACATTTATTCCCTCATGCATTCACATTACCAAAAACTGTTGTACACTTGCTTCTGGTTGCAACTGGTTTTCATGTTAAGGCAAGAGAACAGGGTCTGGAGACAAAGTCTAAGGTCAACCTGCTGCTGCTTTCTTAGATTTGGATTGAAAGGAACACCCCACCTCTCCATCCCCAAGTGACAAGGGACCAGAGACTCCCTCCCTCTACAGAACTCCTACCCTATGTCAGAAACAGTAAATGCCTCTAATTCTTCTGCCAGCCAAGCCTTCACTTCAGCCTCTGATTGGTTGCAGGCCAATCCTTCATTTACATAGCGTGTAACCAACAGGAGGTCTCTAAAGGGTAACTAGGTGTGTTACCAAATTCGTTTAGTTCAATAAAAACCCTAAAGAACATTGCAGTCAGGGCTCTTGAGCCACCTGCTTGAGCCTGCTTCCACTCTGTGGAGTGTAATTTCACTTCACTAAATCTGTGCTTTCATTGCTTTGTGTGTTTTGTTCAATTCTTTGTTAAATGTACCAAGAACCTGGACAACTCACAGTCAAGACTTTCCATCTGGTAACAATACTTCAAATGTATTCAAAGAGGAGGAAAAAAGTTCATGATTTTTTTTACCAATTTTAAAACAATTTGCAATTGCATACAATAGGAATTATATCAAAATTATGAATTTCTATTAGGAATACTGACATCTTTACACTGTTGCTCAGAAACATTCTCTATCTCTCCAGTCTATATATACTTTCCAATTCATTGCCATAAAGTTATCCAGAAAGAATAAAGTGTACACTTCACTCTTTTCACTCCTCTCCACATTTCCAGTTACATACATTTTCTTAAAATTTTGTAATTGTGTTGAGTTTAGGTTGGTGCTTTGGTCACACTTTCCAGTGGTTTGTCTGTTTTCATGGTTTGTTTTTCAATACATGCTTTTTAATGTTTAAATATTCTAACATATTATCCTTTTCTTTTGTAATTATTTTGCTCATTAGTATTTACCCAGTCAAGGACTGGGTATATATTCATTAATATTTTCTTCAGTTAAAAACAAATTTTAAAAGTTTATTATGAAGAACATATATCAGGATTAAGTTTCTAGATATAACATGTGCTATTGTAAAAAAGTGCTTGAAACAAAATGTCTGAGATGTTTAAAATAAAAGGAATAATGAAGTTATATTTAAAAAGGTAACAATACAGAATTTGATGCCAAATGCCCTAAACAGAATAATTATAGGTTCATAAAAGCATCTATAGTAAGGCCAGGTGTGGTGACTCACACCTGTAATCCCAGCATTTTGTGAGTCTGAGGCAGGCAGATGACGAGGTCAGGAGTTAGAGACCAGCCTAGCCAACATGGTGAAACCCCATCTATGCTAAAGGAACAAAAAATTAGCCAGCTGTGACGGCATATGCCTATAATCCCAGCTACATGGGAGGCTGAGGCAGGAGAATCGCTTGAACCCAGGAGGCAGAGGTTGCAGTGAGCCGAGATGGTGCCATTGCACTCCAGCCTGGGCGACAGTGTGAGACTGCCTCTCAAAAAAATAAATAGATAAAAGCATATATAGTAAAATAAATGTAAACTTGTATGCAACAAATAGCATGGTATTAATATATTTAGAACAACTGAAAGAATTATAAAAGAAATGGACAAAACACAAGATAGGCAAGCTATTTCAATAGAGTTCTTTCAGTGTGTAAAAGATTACAGAGAAAAACATTGTAAGTTTTATCCAAAAATACCCTACTTTAATTCACAAAAGAATCTCAAGAAATTCTACATTTTTTCAGACTATGCTATAACTACAGTACAAAATATCTAGAAATCAACATCAAATGTATAATTTTAAAACATATCTGAAGATTTAGAGACCCCTTCTACAAACTAGTGGGTAAAAAAATTAAGATGATAATTACCAAGTATTTAGAAAATAATACTGTAGTTTATATGAAAACATAAAGTACGTAGAAAAACTCATGAGGAAAATTCTTATACTTAAAGATTTCATAAAGGAACAAAAAAGAGATATAATAAATATGCCTTTGTGCTGAACCAGACAATCTTCAAAATGTCTGCCACGCTCATCCCCTTTGTGAGGTTAACTACCTGCTCATAGGTCCTACTGCCCATGCAGTGAGGCTCTGTACCCTATTTCCTCCTTCTAGACATGGCTAATTAATTAGACCAGGGGTCAACTTGTTATCTAAGATCTACTCATTCTTAGACTGGACAGTGACCAACAGGAATCTAATGTGAAAAGATGAACAAGGCCAGTGAAAATCTTCTCTAGGTATCTAAGCATCCCAAGATGCAAAACACTTCCGCTCTTCTAGCTACTGGTTGATGTGGTCTCTGAATGGATTAAGAAAGAGAAAAGCTGATGGTCCTCTTGATGCAGGATTTTTTGCGCCTTAGTTCAGCTAAATCCAGGTTCTCGTCTCGAAACCAGAAAAAGGCACGCAGACACATTGAAGGGTTAGGAGAACAGATTAAGCAAAATGAAAGCTCTCAGCAAAGAAAGAGGGGGTCCTGCCAACAGGCTCCCACCTCACGGATTGAATACCAGGCCACTGCACAAGAGACGAAGAGGCCAGGCTGCACAAGGCACAAATTCCTGGTGGCTCCACCCCATTCCCCCAGTGTCTGTGGGCCTCCAGGCCATAGCAGGCATGCCCAGGAAAGACCCTGTGCAGATCCCTCTTCTACACAAAATCATCTGCCATAAATACTTAGAGAGCAGGTCAGAGATTCTCTGGGGACCCTTCCTTATCTGCCTACGCATTTGTCTGCCTCCTGCCCCTATCACCATGTGTTGGGAAATGAGTGAAGATAAATTAGAAACACAGGTCCTCCTCGTGCTGTCTTGCTCCGAAAAACTGATCCTAAGCAGTTATATAATGGCTATTTTCACCTCAGTGTTTCTCCTCATCACCATTTCTGATGATTAGCAGACTATGATGAGATGCCAAAATCCTTTCCTAGCTCAATAGTCACCACTCACATGTTTCCTCTTCAGAGAGTAAAACACATTCCATATTATCTAAGAATCTTAATATATGCCTCTAAAAGATGTGCCATTAATACAAGCCCTGGCCCATGGAAGGAAAAAGGCTTCCCACAGGGTCTTCCCCTATCTTTAACTGAAAGTGCCATTGCTAGTTTCTGCCTTTATCAGTTTTCAATAGTACTTAGTGGAAGTTTGGAAAAAAGCATACCAAGCTTTTTTATAAATATATAAATTTATAAATTATTTAGTTAGTTAGTTATTCTTTTTATTTATTCACTTTCTTATTTATAAAAATGCACATAATACAAAAGAAATAAAATCAGTACTTGATGACAAAAATAATAGATGCACAAAATGTAAACAAAACAAGGAGAGATGAATAGGAGAAAATGTACACTACCCAGGTCTGTACGGTTGCTAAAAATAAGCTGAAGGTTTGTTTGTTTCACCAGTCAAAGAGGGAAATACAGTAAGTGTTAAACGTGTAATGTTTTCAAGCTATAAACTTTTTATTTGGGAGAATCTATGTTTTGCCTTATATTGACACTTTCCTTATATGTGAGAAAATACTTTCAGGTAACCTCCCCCTCGCTACAGGGGAAACACTGGATAGTATCAATGAATAACAGGTTGAAAGAGCCTTGAGTCAAAATAATGAAAATTTTATTCTTTAACTTCCTTCAGTTCACGTTAATGGCACAACTGAAAGAGCAGTTCAGTAGAAATGAGTTTAAAAGGGAAGAAAAAATTACACATTTTAACATCTCGGAAAGGTCATTTATGTTGACAAGAATTCAGCTTCTCAAGTTTAAATTGCGAGTTAGTATTGTATCAATTCACTGCAGTGGTGGTAATGAATTCAGTAAGTAAAGGGTAATTAATTGGCTTACGGAACCAAACTGCAGGTGGAGTCTTTCTTTCTCCGTAGTTTATCTCAGTCTCTCTCTGCATGTAGATTTTATTCTCTGAAAGAGGCTTATGCCACCCTGTTGGGGACATGGCTGTCAACAGCTCTAAAATTACTTCATATCCACTTACTGACCTGCCCACCATGCACACATTCGATACTACAAAATAAAATTCCAAGGAAGGATTTTGATTGGCTTGGGTCACACGACCAATCGCTAATGATTGCTAAACCACGACCAATCCTTAACAATTGCTAAGCCAGAGACTATGGGTCATTAAAAAATATTGGATCCTGTGAACCAGAGACAGAAAAAGAAACCAATTCTCCAATAGAAAGGATGGGATTAGCATAGACATGGCCACTGGAAAAATCAGTGTCAACTCCATAGCCAATTTAATTGGTGCCTAATAATATCTATTTAGTAAGTTATGAGAATTAAACATAGGAAGGTGCTGTGTAAATAGTAAAATAATATATAAAAGGCCAACCACGATTTATTTCAATATGACTAATACTTCTGGATTAAAAAAAAAAAAGCTCAGAAAAAATTTTCAGAGGAGAAAATTTTTTGTTGTTGTTGTTCAGGAAGAAACAAAGCTGCTTTTTCTGTAATCCTTTGTGATTTGACAGCAAATTACCAGCTGTTAAAAGTCTGAAATCAAGAACCTCCAGGAATATACTGTGGCCCACCAGAAAGACGATCACTCAGAAGCAACTCTACCCCTAAACCACCAGACCACTGTCTCACTTCCAGTCCTCCCCAAAGTCTATTAATGGTATGAAAGTAATACCAATGACACCACAGGGTTAGACTCTTACTAACAAAATATTTGTGCATGTATGAGTTAGTATCCTTTGTTAATTAAATTTCTCTTTGAAAATAGTTTCCTAAGAATTCTAGGAAGAGATTGGGTTATTACCCTCCCATTTCCATGCAGCAATTTTCTCAAGGGTGCTATGAAAGAGGAAATATGCCAGTAAAAGTAATTTCCTAAACAGTGCTCTGAGGACATCAAGGCAAGGGTGTACTTAACAAAACTGTGTCATGCCCTATAATGTAAAGCCGAAACTTTGGCCTATTTAAAGATAGTTTAATAAAAAAAAGAGCTACGGTCTTACATACTGCAGAAAAACACACTGAAATGTCCCTCTCTCCCCTTTGCCAACAAGAAAGAGCTACAGCCTGATAGAACGATTATATTTGAAAACAGAATATTTTTACACTGGAGCTTTTCATCTTAGTTTATCTAATGATGAAAAGTGGTATACACAAGTAACCACAATTTATATGCAGAAGATAAAGTCTTTTTGTAAATTACACCTATAAAATATTCTAGTTCCTTCTTTTTCTTCTTTATCTTTTGGAGCAAATCAATTTCTAAGACCAGACTTGCATTTAAGCAAATACAATTAGCATATATACAGTTGACCTTGAACAACATGGGTTTAAACTGCCCTGGTCCATTTATTTATATGCAGACTTCTTTTTCAATGAAAGCAAAGTAACTTAGGAATGGAAAACCAAATATCATATGTCCTCACTTAGAGTGGGAGCTAAGTTATGATGACACAAAGGCAAAAGAACGATATAATGGACTTTGGGGACTTGTGGGGGAAGGTTGGGAGTAGGGTGAGGAATAGAAGTCTACATATTGGGTACAGTGTATACTGCTCAGGTGACAGGTACATTAAAATCTCAGAAATCACCACTAAAGAACTTATTCATGTAACCAAAAACCTGTACCCCAAAAACTATTGAAATGTTTTAAAATGCTGGGCATGGTGGTTCTTGCCTATAATCCCAGCACTTTGGGAAGTCAAAGCGGGTAAATCACCTGAGATCAGGAGTTCAAGACCAGCATGACCAACATGGTAAAACCCCATCTCTACTAAATATACAAAAGTTAGCTGGGCGTGGCAGCACACGCCTATATTCTGAGCTAGTTGGGAGGCTGAGGCAGGAGGATTGCTTGAACCCAGCAAGTGGAGGTTGCAGTAAGCCGAGATCATGCCATTGCACTCCAGCCTGGGCAACAAGAGCAAAACTCAATCTCAAAAATAAAATATTTTTTTGATTAAAAAAAGTTACAGGGACTGTGCCTGCCTCTCCTGCTTCCCCTTCTACCTCCCGCATCTCTTTTGCTTCTACCATTTCTGAAACAAACCGCAAGACCAGCCTCTCCTCTTCCTTCATGTCCACAGCCTACTCAACTTGAAGACAGATAATGATGATGAAGACCTCTATGGCGATCCACTTCCACTGGATGAACAGTAAATATATGTTCTCTTCCTTATGATTTTTGTTAATAACATTTTCTTTTCTCTAACTTACTTTATTGTAAGAATACCATATCTAGTACATATAATACACAAAATGTGTGTTAACTGTCTGTTTACGTTAACAGTAAGGCTTCTGATCAACAGTAAGCTATTAGTGGTTAAGTTTTGGGGAGTCAAAAATTAGCTGTGGATTTTTGACTGCATGACACCCCTGGACCGCTGTGTTGTTCAAGAGTCCACTGTGCCATTTATATGACAGTAGGAAAGACTCCCACCCTGGAGTGACTTGAAAGCAAAAGCAGTTGCCAGAATTGGGAGAAAAGTCTCTATTTCACTTGTCCTTTAGGTTTAGTCAAGTTTTCAGTGATTAATGAAATTTTTATGGAAAAGGAGAAGGAGAACATTTTCAGTTGAGGAAATTCCATGTTTAATGGCACAGAAATCTGAGAAGACATAGTAAAACCAGGAATCCAGATGCATATAGTAATTCTAAGAGTTATTTATTGATAAAAATGATGCCCAGGAATGACCCCTTAAGATGCCCAGTATGCCACAGCTCTCATCACGGGCTGTTCTGGGAGCAATGATTATAAACTGGCACCAAAAGAAAGCAATTAGTAGCCCTTGGTACAAATAGCACCTGCTGAAGAACTAGCATAATTTGAACCAATGTATGCTTTCCTGTAAGGACCAGGAAAAGTTCTAGACTGCTCCTCATGTTCAAACGGGCCAACTTCCTCTTGCCTATTGATAAATGTGCCATAAACTACATGCTCACCATCTTAGTCTATTTTCTGTTGCTTATAACAGAATACCTAAAACAGAGTAATTTATTAAGAAAGGAATTTGTTTTTCACAGTATGGAGGCTGAGAAGTCCAAGGTCAAGGGATCACACCTGGTGACAGCCTTCTTGCTGGCAGGGACTTTCCAAAGAGTCCTGAGGCAGTACAGGGTATCACACGGTGAGGAAGCTTACCATGCTAACGGGCCCATCTCAGATCTCTCTCCTTCTTATAAAGCTACCAGCTCCACTCTCTAGATAACTTGTTGGTCTATTAATCCATGGATGGGATTAATGCATTGATAAGAGCAGAGCCTTATGATCTAATTCCTCTTAAAGGCCCTACCTCTCAATATTGCCACACTGGGGATTACATTTGAACATCGATTTTGGAGGAAACAAATATTCAAACCACAGCATTCACCAAATCACATTCATTGGGAAAAAGAAAGGAAATTTCTAGCCTAAAGTTTTTATAGTTGTATCTTTAAAGATTAAACTTCAAAGTTACTGGGTATTTTTTTTTCCTTTTGTAGTTAGCACCATGAAACAGAAATATTTGCTGAGTTAAAGGTACCGTATGTGACTTCATCCCATTAGTCATTTCAGCACCTTGCTCATCTAATGTTGGCATGGGATTCTGTGCATGGGATTCTGCTCCTCTTCCTCTTCCTCCTTCATCTGCTCCAGAATTTCAGCCAACAACCAAAGCACATTTTGGTTCTTGGCAACTCTAAGGCCCAGATGCCGAATAATTTTTAACAGTTAACTCATCACTAATTTTATTCTAATATCAACACTTTTGAAAAAGTCTATGACAGTGAAACTTACTCATAGGACGTTGATTGTTCCACTAAATTCAAATAATTGCACTAGAAGTAACAACGTAAGGGATTTCCATAACCCTATCATGTATACATAGGGAAATTCCAACCCTGTCATTTTATTGCAAATAGGTGATTATTTCTGAAGCATGTATGCCATAAGTACTCATATTATGCTTTGCTTCTTTGAGGGAATCAAATACTCTTTCTCTAGAACTAAAACTTCTTCAGAAGAACAGCAACAAAGCAAACATGTTTTTGAGGTTCATTTCCTCAACTGTTTATTTTCCTACCTGGGCTTCTGATGCTACCTTGAACTAGTGAATTAAAATGTTCTATACATCCATAACACCTTCACTTAAAGGACTATGAATTACAAGCAAATCATATCCTGATAACAACCTCCAAAGGCAGAGTAGTATAAATAATTACCACCTCTGAAAGGCAAACTGAGGTATAGAGAATTAGACTAGTGCTGCATTAAATTGGAGGACTCTTTTCATAATTACTGGAATTAATATATTTTACCTCATAAGCAGGATGACAAATACCCCGATAACTGCTGGTAATTCAGTGCAGCTTCTTCCCTTTGGTTTCTGGATGCAGCGTCAGAAGCCTCTGCAGCACATCTCCCTGGGCACCTGGGCCACCATAGCAAGCTACTGAAGCGGGCACAGTAACTAAAACCTATTTGCTATTCCTGCCCTGCAGTGTTCACATCCAGAAAGAAGGAAAATGCCAGTTGTTTCAGTTCTTCAGACACTTGGCTGTGATCAAGCACTAGATGACATGTTTATTGATTAACTCTTATACGTAATGTTTATTTTTAATTGATTTGAAGGATCTGAAAACAATTCAATTGTTGTAACTGTCAGATAAGACATAAGTAATTTATGCCTCTGTGACTAAAATCAAAATAGGCTCAAGTACTCTCTTCTTCTGTTTTGACTTAAAACATTTAGTGCCTTTGATGATTTCAATCGTGAGTCTTAGGAGTCTCTTTCTGTTATTCCTCTCTTTCTCTTTTATCATGGTCAAGTCCCTGAAATAATAGGGTCTTTTAAACAGGTCACTGGATGAATTCTACAAATACATGATTATGTATTTGGTTAGTTCCCTTAGTTGCATGGGACATCAGAGTAGATTCTGCCTCCCTTTTCCATGCTTAGCTCAGTTTAAGAAAATCACTATTTTTAATAACAGGTCTGTGAGTGAATAACTCCATACAGCTATTGCTTTATAATCTTGGACTGCAGTATTATGAATCAGGGCACAGTCTTATGGACCAGAGTACTTGGATCTGAATTGAGTCTCTGCTACTTAACAGCTGCATCAGGTTGGGCAAGTTCACCTAACCTTTCTGTGTTAAATGGGGATAATCATACTACTTATCTTGTGGGCTGCTATGAGAATAACCTGTAATAATATGTGTAATGGGCTTCAGAGTGCCTGGCACACAGAAAGCACTATATGAGGACTAGCTATCATTAGTCTGTACCTAGAAGCTGCCTTCTTAAATACAGCTATTTCAAAAGGAAAACATTGACCATAAGGAAAAGCTGAACACAGTAAGAATGTGAAAACTGATTAGAATAAATTTATCCTACTTCTAAAACAATAAAATAACCTATTTAGTGATGGTGAGTTGAAACATTACCATTGTTTGAAAAAAATTGCACATCTGTGTTCATATTTGATGAAGATTGAATTTGATAATACTTGGGAACATTTATCTTCATAGGAATTTTTTGTAAACAATTTTAGCTTTTAAACCTGGTGGTAGAAAAGTTGATATTTTCCTTTTTAGAATGCACTATTTGGCATGTGTGGAAATTATAATATATTAGCTTCACCTTTGTATATGTCCCAGTAGGCCGTGGTTCTTTCAATGTAGTAGACATTCATCACATTTTTGCAAGTAAATTGTTTTCCATTTAGCTTTTCATAAACTGAACGGTTTGTTATGGAAATTTGAGTCTGAATTTCTGATTTATGTAGCCTAGCCTCTTTTGAACACAAATTACTCTATAGTTGAAAGGAAATACATTTTTTAAAAAAAATAACAACATCAAGTTAGGAGGTGAGGTAATGCTATTTTTTTAAAAAATAAACATAACCTACAACTAAAACAAGCATTAACATTACAATACCTGAATTAAAGCAATATATGCCATCCAGTCAACATTTATGAAAACTGGTTCACTACACAACTAGTTATAATTCTGTGGGAGAATTAGTGACCCTGTTTGATTTTCAAAATAGCCCTTGACCTAAATTCACTTTTTTAAACTACACGGCTAGAAAATGGGGCATTGTGAACGAAAAGAGTTAGCATTAGAACTGCTTTCTGAAGGAAAAATAAACCACCAAAATAGTGGTATTTTTTCCATGTGAACCAATTCAAAATCTAAGGTATTTCTTTAATACTGCATTTACTAGTTAATATGAACTCCATTTATTTTGAGAAATGTCAAACTTAAAACACACAAGCATATTTTTTTTGTGTTCTGGTAATCTAACATGTAAATAGATGGATCGATAATTTTAAAACAGACTATAATACTATAATATGGGGATTAAATTTAGTTTCCATTATTTGAATTCTTCTAGGCACAAAGTTTTTAGGCATAATTAGATATATTTACATTATCCTAATTAACATGCAATTTGGCTTCATGAGTCTTCTGAGGGACTAGTGGGAGAAAATTAGAAATTTGGGGTTTTACTTTCAAGGTCCTTTTTAAGTAATAGGAAATTAATGTTCATCTATACTATTTTATTAGTCATCAATATGATTATTCCATAATTTATCTGAATTAAAAATCTTAAAATGCATATAGTCTTTATCAGAAATAGAGGTAGTTATTATTATACAGTCTATTAGTTATGCAAAAATACATATATTTCCATGGAACAGAAATATATTTTATAAAAGCACAAAATCTTAATTCTAGTTGGGGCATTTTTTGGATTTGTGGGAGTATACTTAATAGGTTAATCTAATTTGAGACTTTTACAGGAACACATTAAAGGAAATTTGGGTTCATTCATTTTACAGCCACTATTAACACTATTGTTTTCAAATTTCAGGTAGGAAAACACTTTAGGAGGACAACCAATTACTTTCAAAATAAAAGTGCCTCATTAAGTATAAGAAAAGAATTAAGTACAAAGTAGATTTTTACAAACATATATGTAGTTTAAAAACAAACACCAAATATTTAGAGAATTCTGACAAACCAAAAATTTCAATCATTGATAAACTGCTGTTAGAATTTTCATACTTAAAACTAACTTTCAAAGGTTTTGCATACTCCAACTTGGGTACAAGGTGATTCTCTCGCTGCAGTCTTAAAGTAAACTAACTGACAAACTCCTGGTCATAGCCAAGGGTTTCTTTGTCCTTCTTTCTCAAAGCCTAACGTTAATTGGGTGCCCTTTTCCCTGCAAACCTATCCTAAACCAGAACATTTACATGAAAGCCAACTGCTTCCAATTTGACTTCCTCTTCGAGTCCTGTCAAATCATACTGTTGCCAAGATGCAACTATTTTTGTTATATCATTGCCAACCACTTGTCTTCTTTCCTACCTTGCTCAATCTTTCTAGATCGTATTAAGTCAGACCATTAAACATTTAAAATATCAAAAGATCTGCCCATGCTAGCTCAGCACTCTGGAAAATTCCCCTTCCTATTCCTAGCTTGGATTTCCTGCGTATTAATGTAAATAATATCTGCAAAATCACTGCTACACTCCAAAAACTCAAAAAAATTCTCCAGGGTCCTCATCTTTTTCAAAAGCCCCTAGTGCAAGCATGTTAGTTCTTGTTTCTGTACTTGCTTCTCTATCCACCTGTACATCTTTCTGTCTCTACTCTCCCTCATTCCTGCTTCCACAGATACTTTGTATTACCAGTTTCTGAGTTTGGGGGATAGAGGGAGAATGGGCAAGGGAAAGCAAGTTGTTTCTTGACCCTCATCATAGTAAACTTGGAAGTCAGCTTGCTTGGTATTGCTGAATCAACAAATGCTTCTGAAGAGCTTTCAGGCTTCACATATTTCTGCTGTAGTTTTTTCCTCTCCCATCGTGTAGGTTTTCTAGGGCTGCCTTAACAAGGTACTACAAGGACAGCTTTTTTATTTATTTTGTTTTCTGAGACCAAGTTTTACTCTTGTTCAGCAGGCTGGAATGCAGTGGCGCGATCTTGTCATACTGCAACGTCCACCTTCTGGGTTCAAGCGATTCTCCTGCCTCAGCCTCCCAAGTAGCTGGGATTACCGGTGCTCGTTACCATGCCCAGCTAATTCGTTGTGTTTTTAGTAGAGATGGGGTTTTACCATGTTGGCCAAGCTGGTCTCGAACTCCTGACCTCAGATGATCCATACGCCCGGGCCTCCCAAAGTGCTGAGATTATAGGTACTTAATTATAGGCGCTTAAATCACCATAAATTTCTTCTCTCTCAGTTCTACAGGCCAGAACTCTGAGATCAAGTTGCTGGCAGGGCCAGGCTCCCACTGAAGCCTCTAAGGGAGAGTCCCACCTTGCCTCTTCCAGCTTCTGGTAGCACCAGGCTTTCCTCCACTTGTGGATGCATCACTCTAACATCTACCTCCATCTTCACAGGGTGTTCTCCCTGTGTATTTATGTTTTCACATGGCTGTCTTCCCCCTATGCTTCTGTCTTCTCATAAGGAGACCAGTCAAATCGGATTAAAGGCTCACCTTATTCCACTATCACATCATCTTAACTAGTTACATCTTCCCTGTAGGTTACATACTGAGGTACTGAGACTTAAGACTTCAACATATCTTTTTGGAGGATATGATTCAACCCATAACACTCATCGTTATTTGTTTATGCTTTCAAAAAAAAAATAAAACCGATTTTTTACTCTAGGTTGAATTTAGTTTCAGGAGAAAGCAAAAGCCTTACATGACCCAGAAATTTTATATGACCTCTTGATGGTTTGGTTGAATAACAGCAGTGCTCTCTGGAACTCTGAGCTCATGATAGAAGCTTATCTTTTTTTTTTTTTTTTTTTGAGGTAGGGCTTCACTGTCGCCTTGGCTGGAGTGGAATGGTGTGATCTTGGTTCACTGCAACCTCTGCCTCCTGGGCTCAAACCATTCTCCCACCTCACCCTTCCAAGTAGCTGGGACTACAGGCATGTACCACCACATCTGGCTTAATTTTGCATTCTTTGGAAAGACAAGGTTTTGCTATGTTGCCCAGGCTCGTCTTGAACTCCTGGGCCTGAGCAATTCACCTGCCTCACTCTCCCAAATTGCTGGAATTACAGGTGTGAGCCATGGTGCCCAGCTAAAACTTACTTTTTACTGCATTCAGGTCTCCTAAATTTCTGTTTCTGTCCTTCCCTACTTCTACTTATAGCATCAGCCCTCAAGACATTCCTAGGTACACCTAATTGTTATGGGCAATTAAATTCCATTTAATTGGTGTTGATCTGTACTCATATAGCACTGAAATACCAATTAACATTACAAAGAATGATAAAGTATTTCCCAAATGTATTTTATCACTACTTTTTCCAAAGACAATGGTTATGATAGCCGTAATACAGCATAGAGTTCTAGTTTTTACAGCAAATATTTTTATTGTAATAATGTAATAAAATTTTCACTCAGCAAATTGCTGACTTAAATGCTATTCTTATTGTATGCTCCTTTCAGTCTAGTTATGAGGACTATTTTTTGAGTAAATGATATATAATAGAGTCATGGGAAAGGTAATAAAGTTAAAGTGCTCACATTATGAAGAGGATTTCATATCAAAGATAGGTTATGGAAGATATATTTAAGCACATCATAAATATAAATGCTACTAATTATGGTCCACCTCCTCAATGGCTTTATTCCAAAATGTATCCTCATATTAATCAAACACATTCTATCATCTGGACACTGATTATTACTAAGGGACTAGTATTTCAAAATAAGATCCCACCATGGTCATTAACGTGTGTCCTATATAGAGGGCCCTTTAAGTGAATTAACTCAGGGGAGGTAGGGTTATAGTTAAGCAACAGACTTGGAGCTGACTCATAACCTGCTGATTAGGTGGCATTTGGAAAGTTACTTCATATTTACAAAGACTAGATACTTTAAACTAGAAAATCTAGAAGAAATGAATAAATTCCTGGATACATACATCCTCCCACATATGCCACATACACCCTGAAACAGGAAGATGAATCCCTGAATAGACCAATAACAAGTTCTGAAATTGAGGCGGTAATAAATAGCCAACTGACCAAAAAAAGCCTAGGACAAGACAGATTTACAGCTGAATTCAACCTGTGATACAAAGAGGAGCTGGTACCATTTATTCTGAGACTATTCCAAACAACTGAAAAGGAGAGACTTCTCCCTAACTCATTTTATGAGGCCAGCGTTACCCTGATACCAAAACCTGGCAGTGATAGAACAAAAAAATAAAACCTTAGGCCAATATCTCTGATGCACACTGATACAAAAATTCTCAATAAAATACTGGCAAATCCAGCAGCACATCAAAAAGCTTACCCACCATGATCAAGTTGGTTTCATCCCTGGGATGCAAGGCTGGTTCAACATACGGAAATCAGTAAACATAATTAATCACATAAACAGAACTAAAATAAAAAACCACATGACTATCTCAATAGACACAGAAAATGTCTTTGATAAAATTCAACATCCTTTCATGTCAAAAACTTTCAATCAGCTAGGTATTGATGGAACATACCTCAAAATAATAAGAGCTATTTGTGACAAACCCACAGCCAATCATACTGAATGGACAAAAGCTGGAACATTCTCCTTGAAAACTGGTACAAGACAAGGATGCCCTCTCTCATCACTCCTGTTCAACATAGAATTGGATATTCTGGCCAGGGTAATCAGGTAAGAGAAAGAAATATAGGGTATTTGAATAGGAAGAGAGGAAGTCAAACTGTCTCTGTTGGCAGATGACATGATCTTACATCTAGAAAACCCCATCATCTCACCCCCAAAATTTTGTAAGCTGATAAACAGCTTCAGCAAAGACTCAGGATACAAAATCAGTGTGCAAAACCACAAGCATACTATACGCCAACAGCAGACACACAGACAGCCAAATCATGAATGAACTCCCATCACAATTCCTACAGAGAGAATAAAATACGTAGGAACACAGCTAACAAGGGACATGAAGAACCTCTTCATGGATCAAAAAAGACATAAACAAATGGAAAAACATTTCATGCTCATGGATAGGAAGAATCAATATTATGAAAATGGCCATACCATCCAAAGTAATTTACAGATTTAATGCTATTTCCATTAAACTACCATTTATATTCTTCACAGAATTAGGAAAAAACTACTTTAAAATTAATATGGAACCAAAACAAGAGCCTGTATAGCTGAGACAATCCTAAGCAAAGGGAGCAAAGCTGGTTTGGCTTTGGTTATATAACCAAAGGAATATGATGATATTACCTGACTTCAAACTATATTACAAGGGTACAGTAACCAAAACAGCATAGTACTAGTGCAAACACAGACACACAGACTAATGGAACAGAGAATACAGAACTCAGAAACAAGACACATATCTACAACTATCTGATCTTCAACAAACCTGACAAAAACAAGCAATGGGGAAAGGATTCCCTGTTTTATAAATGCTGCTAGGAAAACTGGCTAGACATATGTAGAAAATTTAAACTGGACCTCTTCCTTACACCTTACACAAAAATTAACTCAAGTTGGATTAAATACTTAGATATAAAATTCAAAGCTATAAAAACCCTAGAAAAAAATCTAGGCAGTACCATTCAGGACATAGGCACAGGCAAAGATTTCATGACAAAAACATCAAAGCAATCACAACAAAAGCAAAAATAGACAAATGGGATCTAATTAAACTATAGAGCTTCTGTACAGCCAAATAAACTATTATCAGTGTGAACAAACAACCTACAGAATGGGAGAAAAATTTTTCAATTTACAAAGGTCTAACATCCAGAATCCACAAGGAACTTAAACAAATTTACAAGGAAAACCAAACTACTTCATTAAAAAGTGGGCAAAGGATATGAACAGACATTTCTCAAAAGAAGACATTTATGTGGCCAACAAACATGAAAAAAAAGCTCAACATCACTAATCATTAGAGAAATGCAAATCAAAACCACAATGAGATACCATCTCATGCCAATCAGAATGGTGATTATTAAAAAGTTAAGAAACAACAGATGCCAGTGAGGCTGTGGAGAAGTAGGAATGCTTTTCCATTGTTGGTGGGAAAGTAAATTAGTTCAACCATTGCGGAAGACAGCGTGGAAATTCCTCAAAGAGGGAACCAGAAATACTGTCTGACCCAGTAATCCCATTACTGGTTATATACCCAAAGGAATATAAATCATTCTATTATAAAGATACATACATGAGTATGTTCATTGCAGCCCTATTCACAATAGCAAAGTCATAGAATCAACCTAAATGCCCATCAATGATAGACTGGATAAAGAAAATGTGATACATATACACCATAGAATACTGTGCAGCCATAAAAAGCAAGGAGATCATGTCCTTTGCAGGGACATGGATGGAGCTGGAAGTCATTATCCTCAGCAAAGTAATGCAGTAACAAAAAAAACCAAACACTGAATACTCTTACTTATAAGTGGGAGATGAACAATGAGAACACATGGACACAGGAAAGGGAACAACACATAATGGGGCATGTAGGGGGTGGGCTGGGGTAGAGACAGCATCAGGATAAATAGCTAATGCATGCAGAGCTAATACCTAGGTGATGGGTTGATAGGTACGGCAAACCACCATGGCACACATTTACCTATGTAACAAACCTGCACCTCCTGCACATGTATCCCGTAACTTTAAATTAATATTTTTAAAGAGATCGGATATTTATATAAGATAATTTATATAAAACTGGCTAGTACGTTGCCTACATGAAATAGCTATTTATTAAGAGCTATCACTTTTTATAGCATTCAGCTAAGTGCAAGGCACAGTTCTAAGCACTGTTCTAAGTATTTTACATATATTTTCTTTTTTAACCTCTTTGTTTACCACATATAAACAAACAGGTTAAAACAGTGACCAAACTGATCTACACTATATGTACCATTTGGGAAATGCATAATTAAACATTTTAGATATATTTTGAGAAAGTAACATAAAATAAATTATTTAGTCCAACTACTTCTTGGAAATATTTTTACCAAAATGTTCTGTATACACAGTTATCCCTCTTACTGTAAGGAATTTCACAAAGGTGAATTTTTAAAGTAATGTTCTATAGATTAATGGTTCCCCATCCAGCACGCATCAGAATTATCTGTAGGGCTTGTTAAAACACAAGTCCTCACTTTCCTCACCATCAGAGTTTCTGATTCAGTTGGTCTGGAACGGGGTTTCAGAATTTTCATTTTCAGTAAGTTCTCATAACACATTTCCAGATGAAGGTGGACTAATAACAGCAGTTTGAGAATCATTGCTATAGGTCAGATTGGTGAGAGGCAAGAAATTATATCTTATTTCTAAACCCAAATCTATCTCATTCACGGTCTAAACATATGCCTAGCAAGAAATAATGCTATTGCATTACTCTTGCCTAGATCTAATTTCTTTTGAAATATTGAAACTAAAACTAGTACAAATATTGAGGAAAGCCTGAAAATCAGATGGCAACTGTCATTCCAAAAGTATAGAAGTTCTCGATGCAGACCCAGTTATAAATAGCCCCATAGCAGGAATTTTGAACATAATGGGAAGCAAGAAACCCTTTGCCGTCAAGAGGAAACAACCCTGCTTTGTTCCGGACAGACAATACACTCGTTCAAGAACATGAGAGTATTTATTTTTAACTAACATTGGCTTCTACAGTTGGATCACCTCAGGTTCATCTTCTAACTTAAAGCCATACAAATCCCATTATGCGTCTACTTTTAAAAATTGTTCTCAATAGCACATGGATTACTTTCTTGTAAAGCACAGGTTTTACTTTTCAAAAATATAGATTGTAATTGATCCATCATGGTACACTAAATATATTTTCACTGGCATCAAATTTCAAAGCTTTTTCAAAGGCTTTCTGACTCCAAAGTTGACAGTATTGAGGTAAGAAGTGGGGCACAGGATTTGTATCTGCCAAGAAGTCAAAGCATTCAGCTTAGTGCTATTACCGGGAGGGGCAGTGGCCACACAACTGTATCTATGAAGCGAACGTTCTGTTCTGAAAAACTGTTATTTTTCAGAAGCTTGTAACAGGAAGAAAATTCACATGATACTCTAAAATGCAAAAAACAAGCATTCCTTTTCTTTCTTGTTCATACGTTCACACTGTAGCTGAGTGCTTTTCCCTCTGATGGCAGGCAGGCTTGGTAGGATTATTTAAACTTTCTAACTAAAGAGGAACTTTACTTTTGGACAAAAGTGGAGCCTGGTCAAAGTGTAATCTTGGTCCCAAGCTCTTTTTTTTTTCTCAAGGGGTCTTCCATTCCTGATTCCATTCCAAATAGTGTCTGGGTATAGGGAAAATTGAATGTTCTCATGGAGTTAGATAGTCAGAGATTCTAATGCTGTCTATCAAAAGAATGTATTGTCTCCTTTGCATCTGGGCATCTGCTGCAGTGCCCATGGTTGGTATCAGTTGTGAATTTCTTCCTTAGCCTGGTCCAATCATATAATTGCCCCCAAGGACATCACCCACTCCTTAATATTGATCAGCCTTCCCCTTCCTCTCATGGCCACTGCAGATTTCCTTACACATAGCCACAACTTTGCTCTGTGGGGCCACCCTACAGCTATCAGCTTAATTTTATCCTTATTGATTTTCTATAACCCCCACAGGCAACAGAGGAATTTCTGGAATCCAGACAGTTCACTTGGGAGCTGAGATTTGTGCAGTGATATTCTCTCAGGCCCTCTTTCTGTCTAAACCCACCACGACACCGTCTCCTTCATTTGCAACTGCTCTGTGTTGGATACTGGAGTAGGGACTCCCTGCATGGTGATCTCCTCCTTGAGTTTCGTAAGTCCTCCCCTGGAGCTCCTTTTTTCTCACTGCTCACACCCAAGGCAAGGCAGGGAGGACACAAGCTAGAGAGGAGCCTGCTGCTCTCCTGAGGGAGCAGGAAGAAAGGTCATCCCACCCTCTTGGGCTCTGAGCCTTTTGCCTTCTCTGCACTTCTCACTGTCTTCAATGACAGGGACTCTGTTTTTAACCCGGGCATATGTTGCGTTCTTACTTCCTACAGCTTAAAATCTCAGTTCAGACCACAAGTTTTGTTCTTGATGTGTCTATTTTTTTTTTAAAAAAAAAAAAGCTTTAAAATTTTAAGAAAGTTTTTCTTCTGACATAACAAAGCTTTCAGAGCTATTTGCTTGTCTATGAGCTACAAGATTCTATTTTGACAAAGGTTGAAATAGACACTTACCTTTACCTTCTTAATTATTAGAATCCATGTTCTTCTGACATAATAAATACCTGTTGTTGAAAAGAAAAAAAGGTCAAATTCAAGCAAGTATAAAACAGAAAAGCATACATATATACACACATGTGTATATATACATATATACACACATGTGTATATATACATATATACACACATGTGTATATATACATATATACACACACACATACACACACATATATACATATATACACACACATACACACACATATATACATATATACACACACACGCACAGTATGTCTAACTACTTCTTGGAAATATTTTTCCAAGGGTACAGGGAATATATATGTGCACACACACACAATTCCTTTTTGAACTTATACTGTTTCAGGAATTTTTAATTAGAAAGTAATAAGGATAAGGTAAACATTCTGGGTAAGAGCACCATCATCTAAAGGCTGCTTTTTAGCCCTTTAGAGTCAGATGTTTAATCATACTAGTTCACCCAAAGGCATCCACACCTAATGAATTAATTTCTATAACTTAAACCCATAAAATGCTAATTTTGAAACCATAAAGCTAATAATATAATTTGTAATGTGATATGTATTTTCTTTGTTACCCAACAACTACAATCTTATCAGGCAGACTGTATAAAGACAGAAACTGTGCAAGCAGACAATTTTTTAATTCATTTGCAACAAAATCTGATATTTCTTTTTTTTTTTTTTTTTTTTTTTGAGATGGAGTCTTGCTCTTTCACCAGGCTGGAGTGCAGTGGCATCATCTTGGCTCACTGCAGCCTCTGTCTCCAAGATTCAAGTGATTCCCCTGCTTCAGCCTCCTGAGTAGCTGGGACTACAGGCACGCGCCACCACACCTGGCTAATATTTTGTATTTCAGTAGAGACGGGGTTTCACCATAGCCAGGATGGTCTCGCTCTCCTGACCTCATGATCCGCCTGCCTCGGCCTCCCAAAGTGCTGGGATTACATGCATGAGCCACCGTGC
>CAUYLG010027264.1:0-15346 GCA_963573385.1 Cacajao melanocephalus
CAGAGAGATAGCATGGGGAGAAATGCCAGATATAGATGATGCGGAGGAAGGCAGCAAATCATACTGCCATGTGTGTACCTATGCAACAATCTTGCATGTTCTTCACATGTACCCCAAAACCTAAAATGCAATTAAAAAAAAAAGAAGTGGGGAAGTGGGGCTAGGGATGTAGGAAAGTGAAATCAGAGGTAGAGGGAATCCATGACAGACTGAAGTTCAAGAGCAACAGGAGAAACAAGTAAACGGAAGGACGAAGTCTTCTCAGCCTCCTTAAATATATGGCAGTACTGAGTTTGTTGTTTTTTTTGACTGTTGCTCAAAGGTTAATTCTTGTATGGCCAACCCACTTTATTTTGTAATATTCTTACATTGTGGAAATCAATAAATTCTTAGAGGGAGAATGTAGAAAGAGACAGTTAGAAGACCAAAGACTGACTGGGAATATAATTTGAACAGGAGGGTCGGAAATATCGAAAAATATTAAATAGGGGTGTATAGTCCATGGAAGCCAAAGTTTCAATCCAGCTGGTAATCAAGTGTTAAAGGCTGCAGAAAATAAGAATGTAGAATGGTTGATGTATTTCATGATCAGGTAATTGGGACATCACAGGCCACAAGCCAGCCACTCCTGAAGACTGTAAGACTATAAGCAAAATGACAGGAAGTGAGGACGTGAAGCCAAGTTGATGTAGATTACATGGTAAAGATGGAAGCAATACCAAACGAAGGGAAACCCTTCTCCTTTGAAGGGACAGGGAGGATCCAGACATAGGAAAGGGTGGGAATGCAAAATCGCACAGCCACTTTGGAAGACAGTTTAGCAGTTTCTTGCAAAGCTAACGATACGCTTGCCATGCAATCCAGCAATTGCACTCCTGGATATATACCCAAATGAGTTAAAAAATTATGTCTATGCAAAAACTGGCACATGAATGTTTATGGCAGCTTTTTTCATGATTGTCAAATCTTGGAAGCAATTGAGATGCCCTTCAATGTGTGAATGGATAAACACACATGGATATATCTAGTTAATGGAATATTAATCAGTGATAAAAAGAAATCAGCTATTAAGCCATGAAACGATGTAGAGGTACCTTAAATGGATATTGCTAAGTAAAAGAAGCCAATCTGAAAAGGATATATACTGCGTGATTCCAACTATGTAACATTCTGGAAAAGGCAAAGCTACAGAATCAGTAAAAAGAGCAGTGGTTTTGAGAGATTTGCGGAGAAGGAGAAAGGGGTTAATAGGTGAAGCACAGATTTTTAGGGCAACAAACTATTCTGTATGATACTATAATGGTGAACATGTACATTTGTCAAGACCTGCAGAATGTGTGACACAAAGAGGAGCCTATTGTAGACTGGACTTTAGTTAATACTGTGTCAGAATTGACTCATCAATTGTAACAAACCACTTTAATGTAAGATGTTAGAAATAGGGGGAACTGTTCGGCAGAGTCTATGGGAAATCCCTATACTTTCCACTCAACTTTTCTGTAAACCTAAAACTGTCCTAAAAAGAAAAAATAGTCTACTTTTTTTAAAACAAAATTTTAAAAGGAATAAAGTACTGATATATTTACAACATAAAAAAAATAAATAAAACAATGTTCCAAAAATGTACAGATTTTCACTCTCACCTACACCAGTGCTTGTTTTCCCACATCTTGAAGCAGATCTGAGATGTGTGTAACAACGGAGAAATGAACAAGATATTTGAAATTGCATTTCATGAAAGAATATATCCAAATGGCCAATAAACCTATCAAAACATGCTCAACCTTATCAGGCATTATTAAGGAAATGCAAATTAAAGCATTTCCACAGTATGATGCTACTAAGCACCCACAAGACTAGCTAAAGTTAAAAACACTGACAATATCAAGATTGTTGAGGGTGTGGGGCAATTGGAAATTTCCTTCACTACTGGTGGTAGTATAAACTGAACCACCCCTATGGATAACTGTTTGGCAGCATGTAAAGCTTATAAAGCTGAACATATGCATTTCCTCTGGCTAGCAATTCTACTCATGGGAAATCTACATTTATTCACCAAAAGGCATTGTACAAAAAACATTCATAGCATTTTGTAATAGCTCCACTCCCTGAAAAAAACGCAACCCAAAAGTCCTTCAAAAAGTATATAAATTGTGGTACAGTGATATTGTAGAACACTACACAGCAACGAGAATGAACAAATGATAGTTATGCACAAAAATACAAATAAATCCCATAAACGTAACATTGTGCAAATGAATCCAGATCCAAAAGAGTATACTCTGTAGGATTCATTTATATGATATTGAAAAAACAGGCAAAAATAATTGATAATGATAGAAGTCAGGATGGTAGTTACCACTAGGGAGAAGGAAGACCATGTCTGGGAGGGTGTTTGAGGGTTTTCTTGGGGGGTTTCTGGTTGGCTTAGTTTGTTTTGTGCTACTATAACAGACTACTTGAGACTGGGTAATTTATAATGAACAGAAATTTATTGGCTCAGAATTCTGGATACTGGGAAGTCCAAGATTGAGGGGGGGGCTGGCGTCTTTTGAGGGTCTTCTTGCTGTGTCATCCCCTGGTGGAAGGTGGAAGGACAAGAGAGGGGTGAGAAAAGACCAAACTCACCTTTTATAATGGCAAGAATCCCACCCATGAGGGTGGAGCCTTCCTGGTCTAATCACCTCTTAAAGGGAACTGAGGGCATTATATTAAGTGAAATAAGCCAGACACAGGAAGACAAATATTGCATGTAATCACCTGACATGGTTTGGATCTGTGTCCCACTCAAATCTCATGTGGAACTGTAATCCCCAGTGTTGGAGGTAGGGTCTGGTGGGAGGTGATTTGACTGTGGAGGTGGATCCTTCATGAATGGTCTAGCACCATCCCCCTTGGTACTGTCTTCATGATAATGAGTGCTCATCAGATCTGGTTGTTTAGAAGTGTGTAGCTGGTCTTGCCCCCCACTGCCTTTTGCTCTTGCTCCTTCTATGTAAGACATGCCTGCTTCCCCTTTACCTTCAGCCATGATTATAAGTTTCCTGAGGCCTCCCCGGAAGCTGAGCAAATGCCAGCATAATGCTTCCTGTACAGCTTGCAGAACCATGAGCAAATTAAACCACTTTCCTTTGTAAATTATCCAGTCTCAGGTATTTCTTTACAGCAATGTGAGAAAGGACTAATATATCATTCATATTTGGGATCAAAAAAGCTGATCACTAGCCGGGTGTTGTTGTGCATGCCTATAATCCCAGCTACTCAGGAGGCTGAGGCAGGATAATTTCTTGAACCTGGGAGGCAGAGGTTGTGGTGAGTTGATATAAGGCCATTGCACTCCAGCCTGGGCAAAAGAGTTAGACTCCATCTAAAAAAAAAAAAAAAAAAAGAAAAGAAAAGAAAAAAAAGAAAAAAAAAGCTGATCACATGGAGTAGAGAATAGAATGATAGCAGAGGCTGGGAAATATATGCATGTGGGTGTTGAGGGGAACGGAGAGAGGTTGGTGAATGGGTATTTATGTGTAGTTAGATGAAAGAAATAAGTTTTATTGTTGGATAAATAAATAGTGGTGTAATAATAGTTATCAACAATGTATTGTACACTTAAAAACAGCTAGAAGTAAGGACTTGAAATGTTCTCAACACGTAGAAATGATAAATGCTACTGGTGACAGATATCCTAAGTACCCTCACTTGATCATTACACATTCTATGCATGTAACAAAATATCACCTGCACCCATCTACATATTTACAAATATGACCTTTCAGTAAAAAAGGCCCCCACCTCTTAATAGTGGTACAATGGACATCAAATTTCAACATGAATTTTGGAAAAAACAAAGATTGAAATAACAGTACTGGTAATGGTCTGTATTTTGATTTTGGTGAAGAGATTGCATGGATCTTTTCACTGTAAAAACTTATAAAACTGTGCACTTATATTTGTGTACTTTTCTCTATGTATGTTATACTTTAATAAAATTGTTTTATAAAGCATTTGAGTGAGAATAAAATTATTTGGAAAAAATCTACTTGTGGAAAAAAACTTCAGAACACAGAGACAAATGCAGGACATTGCAAAATTGGTTCCAATGCAAGATACTGCAATGATAAAAGGCCAATTTTTCAGGCCTTTGTTACAAACCCAAAGTGAAACATCTGATATATTTCTCATTTGCATTGCTAGGAATTTAATCTTTGGACAAACAAAGGAATAAAGTGAAAAATGGACCAACAGACAATAAAGTAAGAAAACTGGATGGAAACTTTGGGGAAAGTTCACCACAGGGTCTGTATCTGGGGACTGCTATCGTATTGAGAAGGAGAAAATTCTAGTCATATACTGCACTAGACTTTGGAGAAAAATGGTCTAAAAAATCTCATAAAAGATTGACATGAGTTCTTTGCTAAAGTCTCTAGAAAGAAATATGGCATGAGATGGGTAAGGAACTTTAGAAAATGAAATGAATATGAGTGAATGAATGAATCTGAATATAAATGAAATGTGTGAAATAAAATGAAATGGATAACTGCATATCATTCTAATAACAAAGCAACAGGTGTAGTACCTAGGGAACCTTGATTTCCATAGAACACCTGATCTCAGATAATCAAAAAGATTTCACCAAAGGTGGGTGGTCTCAGGAGTAAATGGCCCTCTAGAATATTCTGGAATTATCCAGAAAATCTAAAGTTAAGAATGAGTGGAAACTTAAAAAAAAATAAAAACAACACATTTTAAATAGAATGTGTACTGTTTAGAGCAAGTAGTATACAAGGAGATAATAGGTTCACTATTTGGAGAAGATGTTGCATTAATTTATTCAACAAGTATTTATTATGTTTTTTCCATGGGGTTTAACTGGTACTGAGGTAGGAGGCAGGACTTGGCTCTGGAGGTGGGGCTTGGACACTGGACTAAGTTGAGGACTAGCTAAAACAGGAACAAGGTGGAAGCAGTTTTTTATAAGATGTCCACCACTGTGCCACGTCAGCTTACCATTGCCATGGCAACAACTGAAAGTTACCCTTTCCATGGCAACAACCTGACAACCTGGAAATCACCACCGTTTTTCTAGAAAATTCCACATAACCTGCCCATTAATCTGCTTATAATTAAAAATAGGTATAAATGTGACTGCCGAACTGCATCTGGGCTGCTAATGGGGGCATACTACATATGGGGTAGCCCTGCTCTGCAAGGAGCAGCAGTTCTGCTGCTACTGTACGCTGCCACTTCAATAAAAATTGCTGTCTAACATTACTGGCTTGCCCTTGAATTCTTTCCTGGGCAAAGCCAAGAACCCTCCTAGGCTGAGCCCCAATTTTGAGGCTCATTTGCCCAGTGTCAGTACATAGTAGGTGTGCTGCAAATAGTTTTTGAATGAATGAATGAATTCAAAGATCACTAATGGCTGTTCCTGCTCTAATGTATCTGCTGCTGGTGGTAACACAGACATATCAGCAGTTGAATGATGGAAGCTATGACTGTGGAGCCCTGCAGAGCTGGGGAGGAAGAAAACAAGGAGAGAGTCAGGGAAAGCTTCTTAAAGAGAAGAACTTCCTAATCTGTCTTGTTTTAATGAGCTCTAAATATGTGCCTGAACCCAGGCCAACAATTTTACCAACAAATAGGAAGACAATATAGAAGATCAGATCACATGTAAGTACTGGGTCCACCTCAAGCCAGCTCTGTCTCAGGGAGACCAGGATACCCTGGTTACCCAAGTTTCAAGACTTTTAAAAGTAGGCACTGACTTTGTCTCCATTTTATGGATAAGGAAACTGAGGCTTGGCATGCTAGGTGATTTGCCCAAGGGTCATACAGCAAGGAAATAGCAGAGCTATGGCTCATACTGTGCCCAATAGCCAGCAACATTACCATATTCTCTCATTTTGGATAGGAAGCTGGTTAGATGCCCTACAAGGTTTCTCTATGACTCTGTGGCTCTAGATGATGGGGCTCTATCTTCAGAACTGGGAGAATCTATTGGTTTGGATTGTTCTGCCTCTTTAACCCAAGAAGAGATTTCTTTGGCTTGGTCTCTGTTAGCCTGGATTCTACCGCTACTTGACCACAAAGACAATGTCTGGGTGCTCTGTGACCCTGGTTGAAGCAGCAGCAAAGGCTGACAACCAGGCTTTGCAAAATGAAGAAATTATTTGTAAGAACATTTTGTGGTCTACATTAATGAGCAGTAACTTGATATCAAGTTCTTTATCCAAACAAACCCACATCCATTAGCCTGGAGCCCTGTGCACTGTGCTGTAGCTGGAAAGAAAATCTTCCTCTTTCTTTGTTAAAGCAGAAAAGTGAACCTTCAGAAAATGGCGATTTATGCTGAAAAACCCTGACAGATTCTTAACTGAAACTGTATGAATTGTGGTCCTGTCACTTACAGCTGGAGACACCCTGATGATTTTCTGCTTTTGGTTTAAAACATTACCTAAGCCACTCTGTTATCAATCTTATCTAATGATCTATTTACCCAAACTACATAATTACAGACAGACTCCCATTACAATCCAGGTAGACGAAAGAACATTAATGAAACAAGGAGTCTGTGGGATTGGATTGCCTAGCAATTGGTCTGAAAGTCTGCTTTCCTTGATGTCCAAATGGACAGGCTGTCTAGGGTTTTTCTCTTCACTTTTTAAATAGATAAAATTGTTACAATTATTTAAAAAGCTAAAGGGAGGCACAGGAAGAACTAACAAAATACTGTTAGGTGTCATGATGGAGGGTAGACAGAGAAAGAGAGAGAAGTGGAGAAAAAGGGAAAGAGCGAAGAGCGAGACAGAGAGAGAGAAAGAGAGAGAGCAAGGAGGGAGAGAGCAGATAGCTAGAAAGAGAGTGAGAGGGAGTGAGAAAGAAAGAGGAGAGAGAGCGAGAGAGGAGGGAAGAAAGAGAGCAGATAGCAAGAAAGAGAGTGAGAAGAAAGGAGTGTGGCCGGGTGTGGTGGCTCACGCCTGTAATCCTAGTACTTTGGGAGGCTGAGGCAGGTGGATCACCTGAGGTCAGGAGTTCAAGACCAGCCTGGTCAACATGGTGAAACCCCGTCTCTACTAAAAATACAAAATATTAGCCGGGTGTGGTGGCGGGCACTTATAATCCCAGCTACTTAGGAAGCTGAGGCAGGAGAATCATTTGAAGTCCGGAGGCAGAGGTTGCAGCAAGCTGAGATTGTGCCCCTGCATTCCAGCCTGGGCAACAAGAGCAAAATTCCATCTAAGAAAAAGAGAGAGAGAGACAGAAGAAGAAGAGAGGGGACAGAGAAAGAAACATGGAGAGACAAAGAATGAGAGAAAGGAGGGGGAGAGAGAAAGAGAGAGAGAGAGAGAGAGAGAGAGAGAGAGAGAGAGAGAAATTTTGAGAGGTTTGTTTAATGCAGTTTCCAAACCTTTGGTGAAAGAAAAACTGCTTTCTGGGGAGTGACATTACTTGATTTCCTTTGGATCTGGGTTGGTGACTTAGGGGGCATCTGACCTCTGATCAACATCCCCAGCCACTTCATGAAGTTCCCTATCATGGATTAAATTAAGGTCCTTTAAGTGCCAAAAAAGGCTATCTTCCTTCACAGGCAGACAAGGAACAGTGGAATCTGGCTTCCTTTCAAGTCAATTTGCAGGAGGACCATATATATGGAGGAAAAGGGACACTTTGTATTGCGAATGACCCTGAGACAGCTGCATCTGATGTGAACAGTGTCTTAACCCCCCCACCCCCACTCCACCCTCCCAAATGCTCCTGTAACTTCTCCTGAGCTGAAGAGGCTTTGGTAGCAAGGAGGGATCATACAGGCTGTATGAGCATGGTCTGGAAGTGAATTTATTTATTTATCTATTTCTTAATTTTAATTTTTGAGACAGAATGTCGCTCTGTCTCCCAGGCTAGAGTACAGTGGCGCAGTATCGGCTCGCTGTAATCTCCGCCTCCCTGGTTCAAGCGATTGTCCTGCCTCAGCCTCCCAAGTAGCTGGGATTACAGGCACCTGCCACCACCATGCCCGGCTAATTTTTGTATTTTTAGTAGAGACAGATTTTCACCATGTTGGCCAGGCTGGTCTCAAATTCCTGACCTTCAGTGATCCACCTGTCTCGGCCTCCCAAAGTGCTGGGATTACAGGCATGAGCCAGCACGCCTGGCCTGGAAGTGAATTTTTGAGAAACTTGAGAATGAAGTCAATACTCCATTTCAGCAAATATTAGCAGGTCTGGGCATCCTGGAGAAGGAAATGTTGGGACTTTTGGGCCAGACTGGCCTGGTTTTGAAGATCAGCTTCTCCATCCATTAGCAGTGCAACATCATATAAGTCACGTTTAAATTCTGAGCCTTGGTTTTCTTATCGTAAAAGGGAGGTGATAACACCTTTCTCACAAAGTTGTCATGAGGCCTCAAAATACTGTTTGTAAATCACCTGGTACACAACGAACCTTTAGTACGTAATAGGATAACAGGATAGACTAACAGGCAGGAGAGTGATATGTTTTGGACCCATGTCTCCATTAAAATTTCATGTTGCATTGAAATCTCCAATGTTGGAGGTGGGGCCTGGTGGGAGGTGATTGGATCATGTGGGCAGGTTTCCCCTTTGCTGTTCTCACAACAGTGAGTGAAATCTCACAAGATCTGGTTGTTTTGAAAGTGTGTAGCTCTTCCCCCTTCACTTTCCCTCTCTCCTGCTGGCCATGTGAATATGTGCTTGCTTCCTCTTTGCCCTTTTGCCATGACTGTAAGTTTCCTGAGGCCTCCCCAACCATGTTTCCTGAGAGTCAATTCAACTTCTTTTCTTAATAAATTACTCCTTCTCAGGTAGTTCGACTAATACAGAAAATTGATACTGGGAGTGAGGCATTGCTATAAAGATACCTGAAAATATGGAGGTGACTTTGGAACTGGGGAATGGGAAGAGTTTAGAACAGTTTGGAGGGCTCAGAACAAGAGAAAAAGATGAGGGAAAGTTTGGAACTTCTTAGAGACATGCTGAATGGTTGTGACCAAAATGCTACTAGTCATATGGACAATGAAATTCAGGCTGAGGTGGTCTCAGATGGGAATGAGGAACTTACTAAGAACTATAGTAAAGGGCATTCTTGCTATGCTTTAGCAAAGAGTGGTTTTTTCATGAATGGTTTAGCACAAACCTCTTGGTGCTGTTCTTACAATAAAGTTCTTACAAGACCTGGTTGTTTAAAAGTCTACAGCATCTCCCTCTCTCTCTCGGTTCTGCTTCTGCAGTGTAAGGCTCCCACTCCCGCTTTGCCTTCCACCATGAGTAAAAGCTTCCTGAGGCCTCCCCAGAAGCAGATGCCACCATGTTTCCTGTGTAGCCCCCAGAACCATGAGCCAAATAAATCTCTTGTCTTTCTAAGTCACCCAGTGTCAGGTATTTTTTAATAGCAATGTGAGAATAGTCTAATACAGATAGTATAGACTGAGAGCCCAAGGTAGGCGCCAGACACCAAATGAAAGTGAGAAAGACCACCCTGAAGGCATCTTCAAGGTAGCTATGGGAGAATGGATCTTTCAATTCTTACCCACTTTTAGAACACAAAACTAGAGGGTGAAAAGGGAGAGAGGCATTTGTGAAGCAATTTCATCAACAGCTTCTGTGATGCTTTGAATCCTAATCCCAAAGGGAAGAGGATGCTTTATCCTTCACCTCAAAATGAAGGAGGGAGAGGCCACCGCTGGGATGGCTCCAGAGTTGAAGATGAGATCACTGCAATTGGGGACTGGTGGGCTGGTCTCTGACACCCTCCTAGGAAGTCCAGAGAACAGAGGTAGGCTAGGAAGTGCTTCTAGGGCAAAGTAGAGCGATGAAGAATGGCTGCTGCATCAGGAAGTGGTGCTTGTCTTCAGTCGTATGCCAGGGGTGTGTGAAACCTGGGTATCAGATATGGCATCAAAGGCAGAAACAGCAACATGGGATCCTGCCCATAATGACTCCCACCAGTAATGCAGGAGATCCCAATATCATGAGTCTGAATGGGGTGGACTTCTGGTAAACCAAGATCTGAGGGGCGTGCACAGCTGGTAGAAAATGTGTTGAGAGCTGTAACCAGAACACTGTAGTAGAGAACTTCAAAAAAGCCAACAAAATTACCTGTAGAATGAGCCAGTTTTAGGCATATGCTGGACCAAGAGAGAATAGAGCCATTTTATGGCAGTGCTGATAAGGCCTTTCCCATGTCTCTATTTTCTTTTCCAGCCAATACAGTTAGAAAGCAAAGGAGAGGCCAGACACAGTGGCTCACACCTATAATCCCAGCATTTTGGGAGGCCAAGGCAGGCAGATCACTTGAGGTCAGGAGTTTGAGACCGACCTGGCCAATATTGAAAAACCCTATCTCTACTGAAAATACAACATGGTGAAACCGCATGTCTACTAAAGATACAAAACAATTAGCTGGGTGTGGTGGCATGGGCCTGTAGTCCCAGCTACATGAGAGGCCGAGGCGAGATAAATGCTTGAATCCAGGAGGCAGAGGTATGCAGTGATCCAAGATAGTGCTACTGTACTCCAGCCTGGGTGATAGAGTGAGACTATTGAAAGAAAGAGAAAGAAGAAAGAAAGAAAGAGAGAGAGAGAGAAGGAAAAGAAAGAAAGAGAAAGAAAGAAAGAAGGAAAAGAAAGAAAGGAAGGAAGGAAGGAGAGAGAAAGCAAGCAAGCAAGCAAAGAGAGCTGGGGGTCTCCCTGGTTAAAGAAAGGGGCACACCCCATATCTCCCTCCTGGGTGGCCTGCCTGAAGCCATCCTTAAAAGGGAGGAGAAGGGAACCACTCTTCTCCTTGAGGGAAGGTTGAAATGTTGCTTAATATCTTATGTCAGTGCTTTTGATTTTTGAATTGTGACTGTGTTTTGTGATTTAAAGAGACTACTAGAGTGGCTGTCACCCAAGGGTGAGCAGAAAGGCTCACCCTGGGTATACCATTTTTTAAAAATTTTAATTATTTTTTAATATATTTTTTTACATTTTAAATAAAATTAAGACGGGGTTTCACCATGTTGGTCAGGCTGGTCTTGAACTCCCCACCTCAGGTGATCCGCCCGCCTTGGCCTCCAAAGTGCTTGGATTACAGGCGTGAGCCACCACGGCCGGCCGGGTACGCCATTTTTATGCAGGCTCCAGATTAGAGCTTCCTGCCCTGAAAATATCTGAAGGGAACAATGAGAGGCAAAGATAAAGTTGTGTTGATTAGATAATCCCAGGCTTCATTTAATGAATGGGTATATTCGTGATTACTGATGTTACAAAAGATGGGATGGAGACTTGGTGGGGTTCTTGGAGGAGCTGGAGTGGACTGAGAGTCCTGTGGAATGTCTGTCAGTTGTCAGCTTCAGGGACTGCTGGGGTGGATAGAGTCTTCTTGAAACACGCCCTGTGCCAGGCGCAGTGGCTCACGCCTGTAATCCCAGCATTTTGGGAGGCTGAGGTGGGTGGATCATCTGAGGTCAGGAGTTTGAGGTCAGCCAGGCCAACAAGGTGAAAACCCATCTCTACTAAAAATACAAAAATTACCCAGGTGTGGTGGTACACACCTGTAATCCCAGCTATTCAGGAGGCTGAGACATGAGAGTTGCTTGAACCTTGGAGGCGGAGGTGAGCCAAGTTCGTGCCACCTCTCTCTAGTCTGGGCGACAGAGAGAGACTCTGTCTAAAAACAAAACAAACAACAAACAAAAACAAACACACCCTGGACCTTGGTCTTGGTAGGGGAAGACAAGCCAGAAGTGAACAGCTTATAAGATGCAGTCAGTGTTCTCTCTATCCCCTAAAGCTTCTCAAAGTAGGTGGTTTTCCTTCCTTCTCCTCTTCTTTTGAGAGTGGGACATATTTTCTGTCAACCCACCGACCACCAGGGAACAGTCAAGTTTACCTTGTTTAGAAATACAGCATAACGGTTAAAAATGGTGGATGGTCCAGTAACCAATAGATGTATGACTCTTGTTGACAGGTTTCCTCATCTGTAAAATGGAATTAATAATGCCTACCTCTTATCACTGTAGAGTGTATGGAATTGCATAATTCACATAAGGGGTTTGCATGGTACAAGGCACACAATTAAGTACTCAGCCAATAATGTCAGTTACTTCTATTATCATGATCATGATAGATCATTACTTATTCTTAAAACATTGACATCTAAATAGATCATTTACTTATTCTTAAAACATTGACATCATTTTTAACCTCATGTAGAATACAAAAACATACCTCCAGGATGACCTTCGGAGATGGTGAATTTTCAGGAGGAGATTTCTTTTCTCAATACTATGTCATCTGTTTTTTTTGTTTTTGTTTTTGTTTTTGTTTTGACAAAAGAGCCAATTTGACATTACATGTATCAGAACATGGGGATGGTTGGGATGTATGTAAAACATCTAGAGCATTGAAAAATATCAACCACAAATCAACCTTAGCTATGATTTCGGACTCAGTCCTTATGAACATTGTCTTGAATCTTCACAAGATTCAATTATAGGTGAGAGCCTTCAGCATTAGAGAAGTGAAGTGGGTAGTGTAAGGTCACAGAGCAGGCAAGCAGCATCAGAATCAGGACTCAAAACCTAGAATGAGCCCATGACCCAGGCACTAAGTCAATCAGCTCTGGCTAGAGTTTGTCTGTTCAGTGAAGGAAACTCAAGCACTGTGCTTTGGGGCAATTAAAATCCTGAGCCATAGAACACCAGGAAAGCTGACTGGGAGGGGTATTTGTTGGTTGGGGGCACAAAGTGAAAAGGTGAGGAGGCTAGTTAGGGTTAAAGAAGCATCCAAACTGCCTACTCTGGTTTTCAAAGACCCTGCAGAATGTTCTCACCGTTCTCCCATTCCCTATGAGAATGCCGTATTCATGGTGTCTCAAATTCCTTGGTACCTGCCAACAAGCATTGCTTCCTGAGTTTTGAGGAGCCTCTTTCAAGAGGTCTAAAAATATCAAAGAAGCACTTTGATTAGCAGAGGATGGGATCAGCTAATAAGTAATAGCGACACAGGCAACAGTCATGTGCTAATTGCCTTTTGGGCATTTTCTTCAAGGGCTCTTAGAAGTGAAACATTTTAGTTATGTTATCCTCTTGGCTGTCTTTTCCTGAATGCATAAAAATGATCAGCATAAGTATCGTCATCTCTGGAAATGTCAGTATTTAAATGTTTTAGTTATTGATATTTGGGAGCTATTGGCTCCGATTTCAAAGTGGGAATATTAAGAGAAAACATTTCATAAGCACTTACTACATGCCTGGGGCTATCCCTGATCCTCCCAACAACCGGATGAGGCAGGAACTTTCATTATTTTTGTATGGAGGAGAGGGAAACTGAGACACAGAGAGTAACTTTCCCAAGGATACATAGCAAGTATCAGAATGGTATTCATATTTATAAAGCACCCAGCATGAACTGGGAATATAGTAATAAAACATTTGTGGGCCTTGTCCAGATGGAATTTTCAGTTGCTTGAGGAATGTGTTGCCGCACTGTGTGGAGCTATCCTTGGTCCTGAGAAGAGAGACTAAAGAATACTGAACATTTTGCCAGAACCAGCCCCTGTGCCAGGCTCTAGGATAGAATCATTAGCAATGCATAGTCACCTTCCTCAAAAAGCTACAAGTCTAGTGATGAGATCAGAAAAATAAATAGGAAATTATGATACAGGGTATTTTTTTTTTTTTGGAGAAAATAAAGAATTCAGTGGGTCAGAGCTTAGATTCAGAATGAATCCATTTAACTTGATATTTACTCAAATTATTCAACCCAATTAAGCTGTTTACAATTTTCAACATCTCAGCCACACACACCCCAGAGCCTCATCTCTCGTTAGCTGGGCCTGTCTTCCTCTCCATTTTATCTAGCAGGTTTTGGCAGTGTATTGACCCAGGATCAAAATATGCCTTTCTTGGAAATGTGACTCTAATTAGAAATGGCTTATGAATCTTCATCGAAACGAACATTATTTAGAAAGACAAGTCTAGGCTGGGCACGGTGGCTCATGCTTGCAATCCCAACACTTTGGGAGGTCAATGTAGGAGGATCACAAGGTCAGGAGTTCGAGACCCACCTGATCAACATGGTGAAACGCATCTCTACTAAAAATAATTAGCCAGGCGTGGTGGTACATACCTGTAATCCTAGCTACTCAGGAGGCTGAGGAAGGAGAATCACTTGAACCCAGGAGGTGGAGGTTGCAGTGAGCCAAGATCGTGCCACTGCACTCTAGCCTTGGTGACAGAGCAAGATTCTGTCTAAAAAAAAAAAAAAAAAAAAAAAAAGAAAGAAAGAAAGAAAGAAAGAAAAATGAAAAGAAAGATGAGTCTAAGCCACATGCAGATTTTCTTCCCCTCTTTTTCTCATCCTCAGCTGTTTTTCTTTTCTGGCAGAAACTTGCTAGCATATTTTAGCAAAGCTCAAGAAAACGCAAATGTCCTTGTCTGTGGTCATGGGCAGAGTCATATTCTCGTTTGCATATCCTACAGCTAAAATTGGCGCTTTCCCCTTTACTCCAGAGATTTTTAAATATACTCTTTAAAAATTGCACCAATAGGCTGGGTGCAGTGGCTCACACCTTTACCCAGCACTTTGGGAGACTGAGGCAGGTGGATCAAGAGGTCAGGAGTTTGAGACCAGCCTGGCCAACATGGTGAAACCCTGTCTCTACTAAAAATACAAAAATTAGCCAGGTGTGGTGGCAGGCACCTGTAATCTCAGCTACTGGGGAGGCTGAGGCACAAGAATTGCTTGAACCCAAGAGGCAGAGGTTGCAGTGAGCCAAGATCAAGCCATTGCAATCTACCCTGGGTAACAGAGAAAAACTCTGTCTCAAAAAAAAAAAAAAGAAAGAAAGAAAGAAAAAGAAATTGCACCAATAGATGCCCCTTTTAGGGAGATACTTACACCTTCTTACTGCAGCCTACCAGGCTCATCTTAAGAGCACAGGCTTTCTGTCGTTATTTGGTCCTGGATTCAAATCCTAAAACCATCATCTGTTTCTCTGGTGTCTCTGGGCAGGTTGTAAAATTTCTCCAAGCCTCAGTTTCCTCATCTCTACAAGTAGAGACTAGATGTCATGATAGTATCTACCACACTGGACTGAAGAGTTAATTTTAATAATATATGCAAAGCAATTGGTGCAAAATAGATGCTCAGTAAGTGGTAGCCATTTTCTTTTCATGTGCCATCAAGGGAGCCCAGCAATTTCCAGGTTAAGATTCCCTGCTTCATGGAGAGAAAATGCCAGATATAGGTGATGGGGAGGAAGGCAGCAAATCACACTGCCATGTGTGTACCTATGCAACAATCTTGCATGTTCTTCACATGTACCCCAAAACCTAAAATGCAATAAAAAAA
>CAUYLG010027266.1:0-28347 GCA_963573385.1 Cacajao melanocephalus
GTGATGATGAGCTTTTTTTCATCTGTTTGTTGGCCACATAAATGTCTCCTTTTGAGAAGTGTCTGTTTATATCTTTTACCCAGTTTTTGAAGGGGTTGTTTTTTTCTTGTAAATTTGTTTAAGTTTTTTTCATAGATTCTGGATATTAGCTCTTTGTCAGATGGGTAGACTGCAAAAATTTTCTCCCATTCTGTAGGTTGCCTGTTCACTCTGATGATAGTTTCTTTTGCTGTGCAGAAGCTCTTTAGTTTAATTAGATCCCATTTGTCTATTTTGGCTTTTGTTGCCATTGCTTTTGGTGTTTTAGTCATGAAGTCCTTGCCCATGCCTATGATGTCCTGAATGGTACAGGCAAAAGGTTTTTATCAAGTGTTGTGGCTGTATTCCAAGGGTAGTTTCTCCTCCAGTTTCTAACCATCATCACTCTCCAGTACTATCAGAAATTATTTGTGCATTTCATTCAGATTTTGTATTGGTTATCCGTGGGAGGGTTAATCTGACCAAGCTATTCTGCTGCCACAAACTTGTTCTGGGTTTTTATTCTTGCCTTCCATTAAAACCAGTGATTCCTCGTATTGCATTCTAACCTGAACTAGCATTGGATATTTTTCCTTCTGTATCTTTCCCAGTAGAAGTTCTTACGATATTTAGAGGAAGTCCAGTGGACTAGACCAGGTCAAGATTGCCTAACAATCAGTGCTTCTCTCAAACACTGAAGACAAGTAGAACAGAAAGTCGAGACGCACTATCAGAAAATTCAATGGAACTTGTCATGCTCCTTTTCAGAAAAGCAACCACAGTCACATGTCATAGACAATATTTTGAAGATCAAGTTGAGACTGTATCCTTTTTAAAACTAATTTGGTAGGAGAAAAAAAACAGACGAGCTGGGAATCTTCAAAAATTAAGTTTCTGGGAATAAATGTTTCTCCTTGTTCCCTTTTCTTACCTATCTTAGAGCGGGCCAACATTTTTAACAAATCATTGCGATTTTTAAAATTGTGACCTGGTGTCATTTTATTAGCACCTAGACCTGGAAAGGCAGAGGGAAAGGGCTGAGCCCTTTCACTACAGCCAAGCTGATCCTGGAAGCACACCCAGGCTTTCCACCACTGCAGTCTGTCTTTTTCTTATTTCTCTGTAGGGCAATATAAACTTAAGAGAAAGGTGCTTAATAATTAATTCTGCCATTTTAAAGGAATCCAGCTATCATCGCTGTGTATTTTGAGGAAAACAATATATTAATAATTAAGGAAAATATGGAAGGAAAAGAAACACATGACCCATCAGATTGACAGTACTAAGTGTTACAGAGAGGTGGAGTAATTGAAATGTTCATCACCACTGGTGATGTGAGCACTGGCACAACCATTTTGGAAACTATTTTGGCATTATCCTTTGATGTTGAACATACACATACCCTTCAACCCAGAAATTGCATCTTTGCTTATTCCCTAAATTACTTCATGCATATGTGCACCAAGACCCAAGAATATGTAAAAGAATGTCCTTCGCAACATTTCTGCATGATAACCAAAACCTGGAAACAATCCAAATAGAGAACAGCAGAAGAATGAGTAAAAGTATTTGGGTATATTTACATGATGGAACATTATACAGAGATAAAACTAAAACTATATGAAAATGAAAATGAACCATAACAACATGTGACATCATTGGTGAGCTTTACTAACATAATATTAATGGCAAAAACTGCATAATTTTGCACCAACCTAATATTAGCCAACAGAAACAAGATGCCAAAGAATAGAGACCATATGACTCCACTCATATAAAGTTCACAATAAACCTTTTTAATTCTATGATTTAGCGATACATGAACAGGTGGTAAAACTACAAAGCAAAGCAAAAGCAATGACCATAAATGTGAAATAAATAGGGGAGGGGAGGAGGTGTAGTAGGAGAGGCAGGCTCAAGGTTTGTTTATAATTATTTATTAAACTATACATTTATGTTTAATGCACTTTTCTGTATATATATTTTACAGTGACATCCTTAAAAATATAATAAAATTGGCGGGGCAGGTGGCTCATGCCTGTAATCCCAGCATTTTGGGAGGCTAAGGCAGGTGGATCACGAGGTCAGGAGTTCAAGACCAGCCTGGCCAACATAGTGAAAGCCTGTCTCTACTAAAAATACAAAAATTAGCCGGGCGTGGTGACGGACGCCTGTAATCCCAGCTACTCAGGAAGCTGAGGCAGGAAAATCGCTTGAACCGGGAGGCGGAGGTTACAGGGTGAGCCTCAGTCTCAAAAAAAATAAGTATATAAATAAATAATAAAATAAAATAAAATTAGGGAATATGAAGGACCATGAAGTCCTCTAAATATTTGGCACTTTGGAATTTTTAGTGCCTTGAGAAAGTTTTGTGATATGCTGGACTTGGGGCTTCTGGGCTTCCTCTGCCCCCACTGCACTGGCCTCCCTGAAGGTCCTGGGCTCACCGGAGCCCTCACATGCACCCTTCTCTCTGACTCCCCTCAGATGTCTGGGCATCTCTCCCCTCACCTCCTTCTGTACTCAAATACCACTTAAAATCACAGCTACTTAAAATCGCAGCCCCACCCCTCAGAAGCTCCCCGACTCTTACGCTAACATGGTACACTTTACTCATTTATTTTGTTGATTGTCCTCGTTACACTAAGTGCTCCATGAATCAAAGAGTTTCTCCACTTTGCTCACTGCTGTGCTCCCAGTACATGGAATAGAACCTTGTATGTAGCAGACGTTCAATAATATTTATTGAATACATGAAGAAATGAGTGCAGTGATGCATCCGAGGCAATGCATGGCGGATGAATGAGGAAATGAGCACAGCCACGCATCTGTGCAGCAAACCACTATGGCATGCATATACCTAGGTAACAAACCTGCACCTTCTGCACATGTACCCCATAACTTAAAGTATAATAATAATAAATAAAGAAAAACAGGACACAATCCTCAACCTCAAGAGATTCGGAGTCTGATGAGGAAGAGAGGCGGTTCCATGTAAACAAATAAGTAAATATGTGATTGTAAATATTGTAAACGTCAGCAAAGGAAATGAAGAGTGGAGAAGCATAGTCAATCTGGAGGAAGGAACTTTCCAACAAAAATATTTATTACAAAGCTCAAAGGTCATCTCTGAGACCTATGGTTTAATCTTAATAGAGGGTAATACTACTTTTGACAAACTGCACAGCCATCATTCTCCACAAAAGCCAGGGGGGAAAAAAGCATAATAACCTCTTTACTTTGGTAAAATGTAAGAAAATGTAAGACTCATTCTAGGAAGGGCCTCTCCAGGCTTGCGAATGTTTTCTCACCCCCTGCACTCCCTGTTCCTCACAGGCAGGCAATCTCAAAGATCAGCAGAGAAAATGAGGCCATGCAATTTAAGATTACATAAACACAGAAGTCAGGCGAGGTAAGAACATTTTGAATCTGCACTTCTGTTTAGCGGAACACTCTTCATTAAGAAATCCATGAGCCTCCAAATGCCTCTCCTCATTGTCTGAGACGTTCATCATCTGATCCTAGGAACAGGGTCTGATGAAAGTCATGGCACTGCAAGTTCTCACAGGGCCCAGTCAGGACCCTGAAATTACCTGGGGTGGATTTTGAATTCCTTACTAACTGACTGAGTGCATCCCCAAATCCAACTGTTAGGCTGGAAAACGCATATATTATGTCTCTTCATGTTGCACAGACCTTTTCATTTCTCCAGCTCGATTATAATTCAAAAGAATCTAAACTTCACCTCAGTGGCTTGATTTATCCATTGATAACTGGACCCTCAGAATTAATATCTTATAAGAAAGTTTTTTTTCAGACACCAAATTCTAGTTTTGCAACATGCCATGGAAGGATTTCTGGTTTTCTACAAATTTTTGAGTCTCTGAAAGCTTTTGGGGCTCAGCAGAGAGTGCTAAAGTCTCCCTCCTTTATAATCAAGGTAATTGTAATGCTTCTCCTTCTATTTGAGCAAAGATACAAAGTATTAGAAGATGTAAAAGCATATCATTGGTCAGTCCAAAATCTTACCACAGTGTACTAACCAAAAAAGCAATCTGCACAAACAACTGGGTTTCTAATTAAACCACCAATCAAATTAATTCTTAATTTCAATCAAGTTCCTGAGAAACATAAATAATGAACTGAATGGTGTGGAAGGTCCATGTATTGATGAAGGCCCTCCCAAAGGGAAGCCTCCAGGGCTCTGCCACCAGGTTCCGTGGGTGACCCTGTCCTGACAGATATTCTTAACAACAATTTGGGTAAACTACTGCAAAGTATGTTCATCAAGTGCATCTGTGACCAGGCTGAGGAGAAATAATATGTGGCACTACAAATAATTGACAGGCTAAAAAAATCTCTAAACAGCTGAAACTAGCTGTCTATAAAAAGTACTGCAATTCAAAAACTCAGTGGCAACGTTCAGAATCTAGGGGAAACTGATGATAACCATTCATGTTCGGAAAAGAAAAAAAATCAACGTTTTTTTAATGACAGCATTTAAGTCCAGTCCATCAGAGGACAGGTGATTAAATTCCCCCATCCGGGGCTGTGCCTTGTTTGGTCAGCATCATACCTGGTAATAAGCACACATCAGGCACTTAATAAACATGTGCTGGGTGAGTTGATTGTGAAGCTGCGCAAAGTGGGCAGGAAAGAAGCCCCACATGGCCTGTTCCCATGGCACTTCTCTGTCCAGGCAAGGACAGGATGGCCCTATAGGGCCAACACTGACCAGCATTTATTGGTAATTCCAGTTTAGTGCAGACAGTGTTGCAAGCCCAAAAGTAGGAAAATGGAATATTGAGGCAATGTTGAAACTGTGTTGAAAGACGAACTTGGTGAAGACACTGTAAGTGTTCACATTGCAAAAATAAAAAGCAAGGAAAAACCAGGGTAGGTATGATGACTGCCTTCACTCATCGAAGGACTGTCACATGGAAGTGGGTTTACTTTCTGTAGAATCTGAGTTCAGAACAAAGACCAAGGGATTGACCTCCAAGGAGGCATATTTCAGGTAGAGCAAGAAAAAATTTCATCCAATCACTGAACTGCCAGGCCATAAAACACCCAGCCCTGGGCAGCGATCATCCCTCTGGATAGCAATCATTTCTCCATCACGGACCTATCACAGAATGATCCAATGACCTCCTACCAGAACTGTTCAAAGAGGAATCTAGCTGCTCTTGCAACAAATCCTGAAATGAGCACGTACTGTGTGCCTGCTGTACCAGGAGGATGAGGCAGAGAAAGGTTTTGCAGGGCAATGTTGCCACTTGTGGAAGCCCTTGGTGTGGGGAGAGACACACCTCATGCAGAGAACTCACCTGTGTTGAGGTTTGAAGTGAGAGGTGGGGCAGGAGGTGATATGGAAGGTGACAGGAGCCAGGTACTGTGTGGAGGATGTCATGTCAGCCACCTCTTCCCTGTGGTCTTGCATAAGTCAGATGTTTCAAATACCCTGGTACCAAGCAAACATCAAGTATTTCAGAATCTCCAAAGAAAACAGATTTAAGATACAACTGCAGGCCCAGACTGGATCTTCCAGTCAGAGCCCCTGACCATAGCCTCAACTCCAAATAGAAGAGCTTCCAGATTCACCCAACAATAGATCCATCAAGGGTGTCTGCTAATACGCCATCTGTAGTCACAGCACCAGAGCATGGAACGCACTCATCTGTGGAAGAGGGTCATTCATCCTTACAAGGGGCATGACTAATGGAGTCCATCATTTCCACTAATTTAAAATCATCCAGTAAAGCTTCCAGGAGCCTCTAGAGGTTAGAACTCCTAGGATTGGCTGGGACACGCCAATGCTACAAGCATTAATAAACATGTGAATCTAAATGTTTTTCTATTTGTTATGTAGAGTTACTCCTGAATGTATACCACATTGTTTTTAAAAGTCTAAAAAGCAATCCCACCTTGCGATAGTTTGGATGTGGTTTGTCCCTGCCAAAATGCATGTTGAAATTGGATCCCCGGGGTGGCAGTGTTGGAAGTGGGGCCTAGTGGGCAGTGTTTTAGTCATGGGGGTGGATCCCTCATGAACAGATTAATGCCTTCCCTCGGGGGTAAGTTCTGGCTTTCACAGGAATTGAAAGCAGATTGTTAAGGAGTTCGACTTCCTCCATTTCTCTCTCTTGCTTCCTCACTGGCCATGAGATTTCTCTGCACACACCTACATCCCCTCCTGTTTTCACTATGAGTGGAAGCAGCATGAGACCCTCACCAGACACAGCTGCCCAACCTTGGACTTTCCAGCCACCAGAATCATGAGCCAAATAAGCCTCTTTATACAGAATACCCAGGCTCAGGTATTCTGTTACAGCAACACAAAAGGACTAACACAGACCTTCAGAAAACAATAGTCAAGATCTTTGGACCAAGTAACTTCCAACAGGACGATCCCGAAGGGAGAAAATTGGGCAAAATGAGCCTTTCTTAATATAACAAAAGCCTAATGCCAACAATGCATCTACTTGCAATGAAGCTGCCAAGCAGTTACTTAACAAACACACTGTGCTGTGCAGGCAATTCTTTCCAAATATGTTGTTCAAAGTACGTGGAAAATCACAAAATATGGTTTGGTAATGAAAAACTTGTTCACCACTGAGCTTCATTTTATATGTGAGAACAGCAAAAGAAAAGAATTGACTTAAATTAGCATTTTCCAAAGTGATTCTGCAGAATGCTGCTGTCTAGTGAAATGTTAATAGGTATTAGGGGAAATAAGAGGTCCCATGGGCAAATAAGTTGGGAAAAAAGAACTAATCTTCCATTTGGAGTCAAAATGTGTATTACTATATTAAAATGTCTGAGAGGTTCTGCAATTTAGCTATTTAACCAAATATTTTCCAAACGTGTGATCTCAAGACCATTTTCTCACAACATAGCAATTAATAATACCTTGGAAAGACTCTGAGATTTTTACTCAGACACATAGGATGTTGGAGTGACTGTCCCTTTTAGTATCTTCAGTCTACAACCTAGGAAACTGAGGACCAGAGATAAGAACCCACAGGCCAAGACTACACACTCAGTGTGATGGATGGAATGGGAATGCAGCTGTCTGATCCCCAGGCCAACTCTGGATCTTCCATACCTGCCCAATATACCCTTCAGTTCTGTGAACGAAAATTGCCTCAACACGTAGCCAAAACGTTTTGTAAACTTTTGAAGGGTACAAAAAAAAAATTGAGAGACAACCACATTGATGTAAAGATGTTTTGTTTGTTTATTTGTTTTTATATTTTTTTACTTTTCTTTTTAACCTTTGTTTTAGAGTCAGGGGTACATGTGGCAGGTGTGTAACCAGGATATACTGCAGGATGCTGAAGTCTGGAGTATGAATGATCCTGTCACCCAGGGACTAAGCATAGGACCCAATAATTAGTTTTTCAACCCTTTCTTCTTTCCTTCCCTCTTCCTCTAGTAGTCCCCAGCTTCTACTGTTGCTGTCTTTATGTCCATAAGTACCTGATGTCTAGCTCCCACTTACATGAGAACATGCAGCATTTGGTTTTCTGTTTCTGTGCTAATTCACTTAGGATAATGGCCTCCAGTTGCATCCACATTTTTCAAAGAACACGATTTTTTTTTTTTTTATGGCTGCATAGCATTCCGTGCTGTATATGGACCACATCTTCTTTATCTAGTCCACCATTTAGGTTGATTCCATGTCTTCTTTACTGTGAACAGTGCTGTGATGAACAGGCAAGTACATGTGTCTCTTTGGTAGAAAGATTTGTGTTCTCTTGGATATATGCCCAGTAATGAGATTGCTGGGTCATGTGCTAGTTCTAAGTTCTTTGAGAAATCTCTAGAATGCTTTCCACAGTGGCTGAACAAATTTACATTCCCACCAACAATGTATAAGCATTCCGTTTTCTCCATGGCCTCACTAGCATTTGTTGTTTTCTAACTTTTAATAATAGCCATTCTGACTGTTGTGAGATGGTATCTCACCATGGTTTTGATTTGCATTTCTCTGATGATTAGTGATGTGGAGCATTTTCTCATATGTTTGTTGGCTGCTTGTATGTCTTCTTTTGAGATGTGTCTGTTAATGTCTTCTGTCCATTTTTTAATAGGGTTATTTGTTTTTCACTTGCTGAATTAAGTTCCCTATAGATTCTGTATACTAGACATTTGTCAGATGCACAGTTTGTTAATGTTTTCCCCATTCTGTCAGTTATCTGTTTACTTCATTGATAGTTTCTTTTGCTGTGCAGAAGCTCTTTAATTAGGTCCCACTTGTCAGTTTTTATTTTCATTGCAATTGTTTTTGAGGACATAGTCATAAATTATTTCCCAAGGACAATGTCCAGATAATGTTTCCTAAGTTTTCTTTCAGGATTCTTATAGTTTGAGGCCTTACATTCAAATCTTTTAACTCATCTTGAGTTAAATTTTGTATATGGTGAAAGGTATGGGTCCAGTTTAATTCTTTTGCATATGGCTAGCCAGCTATCCCAGCACCATTTATTGAATAAGGAGTCCTTTCCCCATTGCTTATTTTTGTTGACTTTGTCCAAGATGAGATGGCTGTAGGTGTGCAGCTTTATTTCTGGGTTCTCTATTCTGTTCCATTGTTCTGTATGTCTGTTTTTGTACAGTACCATGCCTATTCTCACCATTCCTTGCCTTGTTCCACTTCTCAAGGGAAATGCTTCCAGTTGTTGCCTTTTAAGTACAAAGTTGGCTGTAGGTTTGTCATGGAAGACTCTTATTTTGAAGTCTGTTCCTTTGATGCCAAATTTCTTGAAGGTTTTTTATCATGAAGAGATGTTGAATTTTGTCCAAACTTTTTTCTCTGTCTATTAAGATGATTGTATGGTTTTTGTTCTTAAATCTGCTTATGTGGTGAATCACACATTTATTGATTTATATATGTTGAACCAACCTTGCATCCCACGAATGAAGCCTACTTGATCATGGTAAACTGACTTTTTGATGTGCTGTTGGATATGATTTGCTAGTATTTTGTGAAGGATTTTTGAATCTATGTTCATCAGGGATATTGACTTGTATTTTTCTTTTTTCATTGTGTCTTTGCCAGGTGTTGGCATCAAGGTGATGCTGGCTTTGCAGCATGTTAGGAAGGAGTCCTTCCTCTTAAATACTTTGGAATAATTTGAGTAGAATTGGTAATGGCTCATAGAATTGGTAACAGATCTCTTTGTATGTCTGGTAGAATTCAGCTGTGAATCCATTTGGTCTGGGCTTTTTTTGATTGACAGTTTTTTTATTATTGGTTCAATATTGAAACTTGATATTGGTCTGTTCAGGGTTTCAATTTCTTCCTGATTCAATCTTGGGAAACTGTGTGTTGCCAGGAATTTATACATTTCCTCTAGATTTTTTAATTTGTGTGCATAGAAGATGTCCATAATGTTCTCTGAGGATTTTTGCATTTCTGTGGGATTGCTTGCAATGTCACTTTTGTCATTTCTGATTTGGATCTTGTCTCTTTTTTGTTAATTTAGCTAGCAGTGTATCAGTCTTGTTTATCCTTTCCAAGAACAAATTTTTGGTTTCTTTGATTTTTTTCTTTGGACCTTGGGTCTCAAGTTTGTCCAGTTCTGCTCTAAATTTAGTTATTTTAAAAACAAGGGGTTTTGTTAATTTCTTTTAAGCTCATTTCTGTTGCTGTGTGTGTTGTGTGTTTGTGTATGTGTGTGTGTGCGTAGATATATATACGCACACATGCACACACACACTGTAGACAATTTCCCGATTCACTGGTGTTTCTGTAAGCACAGTCTGATTAAAATGTAACTCAAAAAAGCATTCTGGCTCCCTACAAAGGTTTCAGATGCAACCACTAAAAACACTTTAGGCTAAATCTGAAAAGGGCGGGGGAGGGGAAATCTTATTATGCAACAATTTCTCGCCCTTGCCAAACACCAGTGCTTGAAAGTGAAGAGAGCTGCACACCTGTGTCCATCGGCATCAAGTCAAATAGATACAAAAAATCAGGCAAACAGCCAATCATCTGTCATCTAAAGATTCACTCGAAGGATTTAAACAGAACTTTTACAAGTATGATTTTAAAATTTCCGTACTTACACAGTCTTTCTCAGATATTTACAGGGACATTGCAATTTTTTGTGACATTCATGCAAAATTAGGAAGTCATTTTAATAATAGGTATTTAGAAGCAATCATGTTAATAACTTTGGGAAAACCCAGGTAGATTTAAGTAAGTGATCCTTTATCACACTCCACCATTTACTTTTGTTTTTACATTTGATAACTCTGTCTTCATAATAAGGATAATCATATATCCCTGACAACTTTTATCTCAAATACTCACTGGTATTAACTCTCTGTTACAGATTTCATCACTCATTTGTTCAAGGTTTATAGAATTCCATCCTATGCCAGGCACTGTTCTCTGCACCTGGGATAGAACTGAACAAACAAATAACACTGTCCTCCATAAGTTTACATTCTAGAAAGAATTTTTAACATAATCATAAATTTTCTTTTGTAAACCAAACTGTGTCTGTTCCAACATCAGAAAATGAAAATAAAGGGAGTATCTGTGAACTATATTATGACTCTCATTTTGGAAAAGCCATTACCTGGAATTCTGAATTCTGAAATGTGTACTTGCTAGGGATGTCCATGACCAACAGGCAATGCTGGGAAATAAACGCCCCAGTATGGGTTGTCTCAGGGACTTCAGGTGCTGTAGCAAGAGTATATGCCATTTTAGTTATTTATTTTCATAAAACTCAGAAAGTAGGTATTTTTAACAACAGTTCTAGTAAGACCGGTTTCATAACATAGTGGATAAATAAACACTGGCAGCTTTTAGCACTTTATAATTTCTAAATTGCTCTGTAGAGTCACTTTGCCATTAGCCACATACAGTCCTATGGGGTCAGGTAGGGTGGGAGCCAGCCCCACTCTAAGCACGCTAACTCCTAGCCTCAGAACAAGGCAGCCCACCAGGACATGGGGCACCTGCCCTTGTCACCTGGTCTTTTGCAGATTTGGCTTCCTGGAGCAATGTGTCTTACTGAGGGTCACTGCATGAAATCTCTCTACAAAAATGGTCACTCCGATCCTTCATGGAACAAATGAGAATATAAATAAGTAATTTCTTGTTGCACTTGTTACTGTTGAGGATGTTATGCACTAACCCTCAAACCTGATAGAAAAATCCAAGGTAATGCCTTTTGCAGTTTTCAGAAAAGATTTCCTTCTTCCCAAGAACTAAAATGTTTTTTTTCATATCTAATGAAAATGTTACTGCTCAGCATATCTCTACTTTTTTATACATTCCAAGAAACTCTGAGTCAAATTTGAAGCCAATCTATTACATGTTTGTAGGGCTTTTGGTCCACAAAAGATGGGCCTTTCCTACTAAGTAGGACTACTTTCCTGCTTCTATGTCATACTATTAATTCTTAGTAATGATGTTTTTTCTGCCTGCTTCAGGCTGGTAGGTTTAGATAGTATGGTATTTTTCTGCTTGTCTTGACCTGCCTCAAATCCTTTTTGGAGTGAGCAGAATGAGCTGGAATATACTTACATTTATATGCATCCTCAGTTTATAGGTAGAGAAATTAATCATAGACATTGTAAGTGCTGGGTTTAAGGTAACAAAGCTTGGATAGATCTAGATTTGGAACCCAGATTTCTGAGCAATTAGTCTGTGTTCATTTTATTATGCCACCTCTACTCCCCTTATTAACTGTAAGGTAAAATCCCAAGACACCTTGATTGGAAAAGTGTCTGAACTTTACAGAACCATACCGCATTTGCTGTCCCTGTGAATCCTCACCTCAAATTGACCCTGTGTAGCTCTACTGTTCCGTTTCTCTTCATCAGTCCAGGTCATTAGCACCAGCGCAATAAAAATTCACTTCAACTTATCCAAAACCCAAGCTGGTTTGGCCTAAAATTGATGAGTTAACTGTGCAGTTTCACTCAGTCAGCAGTTAAACATTAAGAAAGAAACACAGGCCCTAGGGGAAAATATTGGTTGGCTATGCGTGCCATTGAAGCTAAGATAGATGTCTATGATGTACTGGTAGCTAAAGATAATCTTTTCTTAAAATTCTTCTTCTGCCTAGCAGAATCCCCTTGGACTTACTTAGGTTGAAGTCCAGACATTTGGATTTCATCCAAAATGCTCAGTTCCCGGTTTCAGAAGGCGAACTCAGGCAGTCCTGTCAGTTAAAGAGTGATAGCTGCACTACAAATGCTGTCATGCCTTTATCAATATTCAAGCTCTGGCTAAGTGATCCAAATCCCATGTAGGAGTTTGTATTTCTGTCTCTCCATTGATCTAGGAGCCCCAATGGTGTCATCCCGAGGCACTGAATGCCAGTTTATTTAATATACTGATCTTTGAATTCCATTAATATAAATGGCTACCTGCAACGTTGAGCCTGTCCATCGCAAAGACAGATTTCCACTAAAGCGACGACCACTTACAGTGCCACCTCATCGTGACGGCTATTCCCTTGCCTACCATCTCTAGCAATAAAGATTTAATAATAATAAAGGGTTTCAAATGAAAAACTGTAAAGGTCACAGGACCTGGGGTAGCTGGCAGTTCAGGCTCTCAGCACCTGTGACAAGGCAGACAACAGACCCATAGCGTAACCAAGGTCAACTGAGAAAGGCAACCTGTCCCATTGACTATCGCATCCAAAGGTACTCGCGGAGCCCCTTCTAAGATTCAGGCCAGAAATGTTTGCGGTGGATACTGTCATAAATATAAGACACTGAAGGTTTTCAAGCTGACTTTCCCAGCTCTGATAAAAGAAGAAGAAGGAACATACATGGTGATGTCAGGGGATGGAGGCCACTAGAGATGGACATCAGAGAAGCCCAGCCTGAGAAAGGGTCTGGGGAGGGAAGGGAGAGAGCTGCACAGAGACAGGAAAGACTCAGCCCAGGGAACCGCAAGTGCCAGGGAAGAGCCAGGAGCACATGAGCGCTAATGTGGCTCCAGAAGCCCACAGAAGAGGGGAGGTAACACTGAGTTTTAAGAAGGAGGGAAGGCAGCTCAGAGCCACTCAGAGAATGGCTAGGAGGTTGGATGGGAAATGCCATAGAAAGCCGCTAAAGTCTTTTAACCAAAAGAATGACCAGATCTGAGTCACATTGTAAAGTCACCAATACGACTTCTGTGTATAGACATGCAGAGCAAAGGCAGGAGCGCCAGGAAGGGGCTCCTAGAACTCAGGCGCTCATCGTGCAGAGCGAAGGCAGGAGCGCTGGGAAGGGGCTCCTAGAACCCAGCTGCTAGGTAACTTCAGGAGTGCTTCATGTTCATCTTTGACTCATCTTGTGGAAGGTTCACTGCATTTCAGCACTTGTCCAGAAGTACAGGGCTACAGAGAGATAGAAATGAAGTTAGCTACTCATGAGTAACTCAGATGAGGGAGAGACTCAGGGCTACGTTTAAAGGTGATCAATTATACGACAGCCAATTTCCATGCACAGCTGTTTGTTGGATATATTTTTATCACTATCATGTCTCAAATAAATCCACTAGAAATCAACCTAAAATGAAACCATGGCAACTACAACAGTTCTACTACCCACTGATAAAGTTTGCAGATCCTGCCCATAACTCAACTTTAGTCATTCCATTAGCTCACAAGGAGCCACCTCTGCCGTGAGATAGGAGGTCAGGCTCGCGTGAGGGGGACCTGGTGGCCTTGGCCTCTCATCAGCTGTGCAGTGCCCAGTTAGGTCTCTGAGCTACGGCTCCCTCAGAGGTCAGGTGGTTTTTAAACTGTGTCCTCAGGAGATGCCCCAGGGCCCAGGGCATGAGACGGAGACCAAAGGGATGGGGCTCCAGGCCTCAACCCTGACTCAACTGGATAGTCAGGTATTATCTGTTTCCTCCCTGAGGCTCTGAGATTTCATTTTAAAGTAGGATTCTGCTGTCCCAGAATACTGCAAATTATGTAACTAGATGATCTCAGAGGACACTTGTATTTCTGCAGTCTGCCATTTGTCACTCAGCCAGAGCTCAACACGACCAGCCTCTACTCTCACTGCTGTGGCCAAGACTGCCACGACTCCCTCCGCTGGATCCACTGGATATTTTTCAGTCCTTATCCTACTTGACCCAGAAGCAACATTTGGGCTGTGAACTAATGCCCTCCCCCTGAGGATTCTCTTCTCACCCACACTTATGGACTTGCATGCCATCAGCACACTGATGGTTCCACAATGTATACATCCAGCCCAGGCCCCTCTCCCCAGTGGCACCAGGTGCACATTTCAGCTTTTGGGGCACCTCTATTTGCACGTCCCACAGCAGCAACAGAAGCCCAACATGGTCACAGTTGAGCCTCCTGCTTTTCTCAAAGCCTGGCTTTCCTCATTTCCATATCTCATTGTAGCTGTGCGTATCAGTCCTCTTATGTTTAAAGCCTTCCACATAATGAGCTTAGAAGTTGTGTGTGTGTGTTTGCACTTTTGCATGTGTGCACGTTTGTATAAAATCTGCATCCTCAGTTAAGGCCAGAGCTTAATAAGCCATGAACTTATCATCTCTTCTCTCCATTATCATAACTCCTCACACTCAGTATCTGTTTCCTAGATCAAAAATGTACTGACCCAGGCACCACTTATTCAGGACCTAAGGAGCAGCCAGATTGATAAACTAATGTGACACCAGCTGAGTAGATGGGGTAATAGACCAGGCAGCACTCTTGGAAGTTACAGAACTCTTCTGGAAGCAAAGGCTAAACCCAAATGGTTTTGACCCTTAACCATGGACAATTTTAGACATCACAGGAAACTGGATGATTAAAAATCACGTTCAGTGAGCAGAGGCTTCGGTAACCTCCATATTCCACTGACTTTGCAAATGTCTGCTCACCATGACCCACACTAGTTGCTCCTTACCACTTTAATAAAATTTTGCTTTGTTAACCCTAAGTAATTTTGCAGTTCATATTAGATAGTACTTTTAAGCCTCAGGCATATTTTACATATAGTGGCGTCGTGTAGACAAAAAAGATTCTGGAAATAAGAGGATAAAGGAGAGGACTGCGAGCACTGTCCTCCCTCAGAGGACCATGATAGCAACATTGTACCACCAAGGGACAAATCACAAAGCTGCAGCCCATTTCTAAAGCACTTGTGATCAACTCCTACACATGCAATGCCATAGTTACCCAAATATTCCAGGACAGCAACAACAAAGAATATTTTCTAAGCATTAGTTATAGTTAATGTGTAAATCTAAGGATAAAAGCACTGTCATTAACTGCCCTTTATTTGTTCTTAAAATTCTATCTGCACTTGCATTATATTTGAATATCTTCCTTCTTTATCAGAGATCATTCACAGGAAGAAAGGCATAATTATTGAACACAATCAACTTTCTTTACCCCTATGTTTCCGTGTCATTAGATGAATAAATCTCTCCACTTCGTCCCTCTCATATCTTCTTATCCACATGTATAAATCCTAAAGAACTCTTTTAGTAACCTCACACTACTCAGACTATTTTGGAATATTCTGTCCAACTCTGGATGCCGTATATTAAAAGTGTTGGCAAGCTAGATGATATGGTTTGGTTCTTTGCTCCCACCCAAATCTCATGCTGAAATGCAATCCCAAATGCTGGAGGTGGGATCTGGTGGGAGGTGATTGGATCACAGGGGCGGGTTCTAGTGGATTTATCACTATCCCTCTACTACTGTTCTTGTGATAGAGTTCTCATGGTTGTTTAAAAGCATGCAGCACCTCCCCGTCTCTCTTCCTCCTGCTCTGGCCATGTAAGAGGTGCCTGCCTCCCCTTTGCCTTCCACGATGATCATAAGTTTCCTGAGACCTCCCCAGAGGCTGAGCAGAAGTTGCCATGCTTTCTGTACAGCCTGCAGAACGATGAGCCAATTAAATCTCTCTTTTTTTGTAAATTACCCAGTCTCCGGTATTTCTTTATAGCAATGTAAGAATGGACTAATACACTATAATTCATCCAGAAGAGGGTGATGATGAGGATGCTGTGATAGAAGCTGCCACTTAAGGAACTATCAAAAATGAGGACAGGGAAGAGAGGGTTTGGAGAGGACATGATGGCTGTTCCAAAGCACCTGCAGGTCACATGGAACAGGAGGAGCACGTTCAGGTCCCTCAAGGGGGGCACAGCAGCTAATGGTGCAGACAGGCTTGGGCTTCCAACCCTAACTCCAGGCAGTGCTCTCTGCACGGCCTCATGGGAGACCTGGGATCACCTCCCCCAACTGTGGGCCGCCTGCATGAGACAGTCAAGGAAAGCAGTGAGCGTGGCTCTCAGCACATGGAAAGGCACTCAGTAAAGAACATGCATTCTTATTTTATTGACAAACTAATCAACAGCAGTTTGAAACTCTGCAAATAATTCCCTGAAAAAAAAAAAAAATCCAAACTGAAGTCAGAGATAACTCTATTTGTTGACCATGGTAAAATCTGAGGTTGCCCAAAGGCAATTGGCAAAAAATATCATCCACACCTGCCTTCTGGAGTCTGTGGCACCTCGCTGCACTGCACTCTCCCGGGTCCCCAGCTCCCCGACTCACCCCACAGATCTTGGGACTCATCAGCCTCCATATCATGTGAGCCAATTCCTCACCATAACTCTCATTCCTGCCTTCTTACTGGGTCTGCTTCTCTAGAAAACCCTGACTGATAGATCCAGGTCTCTCTGGCTCCTCCATTTACACACAACCCTTCAGACCACAGCTCCAGTCTCAGTCCTCTCTAGCTTCCAAGCCTGCTCTTGAAGAGAACAACTTCCTAAAGGTACATTTGCAGACTGGTACCAATCTGCAGGAAGGTTTTCAGTAGCCTTGGAAAAAAGGAAAAATATTATGATTAGTGGCAATCTAAGAGTTTTTACTTAAGCTAATTTTTTTTATTCTAGTATAATGTCATACTACCATTTTGGTTTTAAATGCTGTGTCTTTTGTGGAATTGTGGTAAGAAAAAGCAAATACTATTTTAATTAATGTCTTCACTTAGAAAATGTAAACTTTGTGACCTGAATGTAGTTTATGTCTTTCCTGCAGTTTTAATGGTCTGTGAAATTCCTAATTCTGGGAATCCCTGCTCTTAAAAGCACTGAATGTTTATTACCTTGATGGTGGTGATGGTTTCACAGGTGTGTACATAGCCCCAGACTCATCAAGTTGTGTACGTTAAATACGTGCAGTTTTTTACATGTCAATCATACCTCAACAATGTGGTTTAAATATGTATGTACGTATATATATGTGGCTGTTACGTGTGTGTACACACATACACACACATGGACAGTCCCCACCTTATGACTTTTCAACTTTACAACAGCTTTATTGGGAAATAACCCTACTGTAAGTCAAGCAGCATCTGATCTGAACTTATGGTTCTATTTAGATTTTTTGAATTTAAGATGAGTTTATTGGAATATGAAATGCATTTCAACAAGATAATTTTTGACTTAGAATGAGTTTGTTGGGGTATGGCTCCTGTGTTCAGGAGCATCTGTGTATACATCTGAGTGTGTCCCTATATACAAAGCTTGGAACACCAGTACCTCTGAACACACTTATTTGTTCATTCAACTAGCATTCATTGAGAATTTACTATGGCTCATACTCTGGCCAAGCCCTGAGGATCCAAACCTTCTCGAAACTTCTCAAAGCCATGGACTAGCAGGGCTATAGATAACTTAAAATCAGCTTCAACGCAGTGTCACCAGGTCTATGCTATAGAAAGTGAGGGTGCTACAGAGGTGTGAACCTGAAGCCCTGCCTTGGCTAGAATGGGAAAGAAGGTTACTGAGGGAGAGTTGTACCAGCCAAGACCTGGAGGGCTGGGCAGAAAATAGCCAGAGAAAGTGAGGAGGAAGCAGGAGCCACACACGGAACACCTTGAGGAATCAGAAAGCCAAAAACAAAATATTTGTATGATTAGAATGTGAAGGACATGGAAGAGGCAACTGAGGTCTGGGAGGAGAGGAAGGACCAGAAGTATAGAAACATAAACAGGAAGCAAACCAGGAGGAGCCTGGGCCCTGCATTCAGGATGCGGATTCCACCAAGACAATGGAAAACCAACGAGAGTTTAAACAAGATTGGATCAGGTTTATGGTTTGATCTTCGGTGTGGACAACGGGTTAAAGGTGGGCATGGTGAACACAGGGAGACCAGCTGGGAGTAAGCACTCTTGGACAGACACATCTGGAGCTCGGACCAGGGTCAGCAGGGAGCACTGGGCATGGTCATGGTCATGGACGGAGGCTCCTATGTTTCTTTCTAGGCTACTGAGGAGACAGCAGCACCATTCATTAAGCCGGGCAGCTTCAGAATGGATGAGTTCATTTGGGGACATGTTTGATATTGGTGGCACATGCAAAATGAAGTATCTCTCCAGAAGACAGGTGGGCCTGAGGCTGAAGAGAGAGACTGAGCCCGAGATAAGGATGCAGGAAGCACCAGTACTGAATGTACAGCCCAGAAAAGCCAACACAGAGAGACGGCTGGAGCCTGGGGAAGCCTGAGGACCGCTCTTGTTCCAGGAAGCAGCAAGAACAAGGACCGCCCATGTCTAGGAAGTAGCTGGAAAAAACAGAAGCTCCCATGATAGAGCTCTAGGGGGAGGGGGTCAAGGGGATCCCAGTGTCTCAGAAAGAGCCAGGAGCCATCAGATTGGTGAGGACAAGAAACACTTCAGACTGGGTGGCCAGTCCAGGGACTTAGGAGCCAAAGCCCCATGAGGACGCACTGAGGAGTGTGTAGGAACAGGGGATGGCCAGCACAGGTGGGCTGCTTCAGAAATTGGGTGTGAATGGGAAGGAATACATGGAGTTTGGGTGATGGAAAACCAGGGTGCAGGGAGAGGTCAAAAAAGAGACAAGTCTTGCAGAGGCATCCATAAGGGAAGGTCACTGCAAAGGCAGGTGGCCAAGCTGCTCCGGGTAGAAGGGAAGGAGGACAGGTCTGGAGGATGCCAGGGAGGGGTCAGGGGCATTGCCTAGTGTCTGCTAACTCTGGAGGGAGGCAAGGCCATCTTATGAGGCTGTGTGGAGGAGGCAGGCAGGTGAAATGATCGGGGCAGTGTAGAAGGTGAGGCGTCCACGAGGGAAAGAGAAGAGGCCATGTCACATTTCCATGTCGCACTGAGAGAAACCAAGCCCAGCCCCCACCTTGCAACTTTCTGGATGGTACTTCCCTAAGCTCTCCTTCACATCATGTTTTATTTTCTTCTCCGCAGTATCTTGAGAGTGAGACCAAGTCCTTACCCATTAAATCTCAACATTTTGTGTGTCCCACAATACCCACACAGTGCCTGACACATCGCCATGACTCAAGAAAGCCCCCGTCGAGATTGGCTGGTGTGACTTCCAGTGGCCCAGCCTGCGTCCCACGGCCCCACAACCGCCCATTCTCCCGACTAATGAGCAGCAATTCCTTCAGCCCACTCACGCGGCTCACAGCTTAGCAGAGAGGTGACAGCCCGCACGCACGTGCAGAAACGTGGAGTCATTCGGGCAGGGCCAAGCAAGGTGCACAAAGGGCATTCTTAGACTAGACCCGTTCTTTGTCAGGAATCGGAAAGTGAGAATTCAAGGTATTTTAATTAATAATTATGCATTATATTAACTAATAATTAATTGCATTACTATATTGATATCATTTATACATTAATTTGATTTATCGTTAATCAATCATTGAATTATATAAATACATAGATTTATATATTAATTAATAATATAATTGTAATGATTAATTGATTGATAATGTGGCCAGCACACCAACTTGTCCCTGGGCTCTTCAGAGTTCTGTCCTGTGGGCTGATCCCAAATTGTCCCTTAATCCAAACCCGTCCCTCTCACCCACCTCTATGAAAGGACTCAAATCACCAGGTGATTATTGGTTAACTGATCAATAACCTGTGGCGGGGGAATCCCCAGAAAATCCTGCCTGTCTAGGCCATCCTTCCCCTCACCCCAGGAAGGTTTGGTTTTGTACAAGACCCTCAGAACCCACAGATAGTAAAATCACGGCCCTTCTCCCATAGACCCTGCAGTGAGTCAACTCTCACCACCGCCAGCTCTCACAGGCAGAGGGAACTGTGGAGACCAAGGCCTGAAAGCGAGAGAGCTTCCCTGCAGGCTGCCAGCAAATTCTAGCAGCTCTGAAGTTGTCAGCCTGGGCTGTTTCATTCCCGGCCAGTTCTTTCTACTGCATTCGTCCCAGTCACTCGATTTTGGGCAGATAGAGTAAGAAACTCTTGCGTTGGGGTGGCCCAAGCCAAGATCAAAGCGTAGCCCGCCTTGTTTTCCCAGCTCCTGTTTTGTACCACAGACTCGGGGGCGGTCCTTAAGCCCTTTCCTCTGACTGGACCTGGATGTCCCAGAGCTGAACACCTCCCGTCTTTGTTTTCCTTACCTGGTGTCAAAGCCAAGTTAAGCTGAGCACTGAAATCGGTGTTTTCTGCCTCAGAGACAAAAATAGTCGGAGAAGCTTAAAGAAGTTCTGCCCCAGTTTATTTAAGGTATAATCTCAAATATCCATGCCTTTGTCCTAATTATCACGCTATCCCCCAAAGGCGAGGAGCACAGAGAACATCGGAGAACTGCGCTAGGTTTTATTTTTGATCTTCAATTCGACTCTCTCAAATATTTACAAATCCCCTCAGAGCAGGAGTCCACTGGGCAAGTGTCTTTGGGTTCACCAAGTAGGGGAAATAATTAAAAGGAAATGAAGCAAGGGCAGAATTTCTAAGGTGTAGGAAGCCCTCATTCCACAGCTGTTCAGGGACGGCTGATGGTTTTAATGCACTGACTGGTTCTCAGCATTCTTCACCATCTTTCTCACCTTGAACCAGGAACTCAGAGCACTTCACAGGGTGCCCCATCCACGTTGCGGTCCAGCCAGGGCCAGTGGAGCCAGCTGCTTCCACATCGTCCTGCTCCTGGTAAGGCTGCCCTAACATTTGGGTTCTATCGCAAAGCAAATATCATGGAAATCTATATTTATGTTGTTGAGTGTATGTATTTTTATGAAACAAATCCTTAGGCAGACATTTTCTTTTAGGATGCTGGATTGAGCCATAAATCCACCCTAAGGTACACCTTTGAGCCTCTTAGTGAGGGACCTGATTCCATTAAGAGTAGAAAGATCCTTCAAAAACAGCTGTGGAACAAACACAACCTGCAAACTGTAGGTCCGAAACAGACGCTCCCTTGTCAACGGCTTCTCAATTCCTGCAGCCCTGCTCCTGTCAACACGACGTCTTAGAGTCTCTGAGGCCTCGTTCTATAGTGGACTTGTGTTTTCTAGAGTCTGAAATTATCGTTTCTCCCTTCACACACCCCCACTTTAAATTAACATGCCAAGACTAAACCTTAAGAAGACCCGCTTGATGATGATCCGGGCAATGGATGGGTGTGAATTCATTTATTCTACAAATATTTACTGGGCCTTTGATAGGGAGAAGGCCCATGCTAGGCACTGAGAAATGCTGTTACACTATGAACTGTTGTAACAATTCAATGTCTCTGTGTCTAAAATGGTTTATAACTAACTCAAAGCGCTCTGTGCAAAGGATCTCCAAAGTGAGTGGCGTGCTGGCCATGAAGAATTTCATAACTTACTGTAAATCACATAACATAAGCAAATAAGTGCATTATTTAAATAAGGGATCTTCACTTACAGAAACCATACTGCAGTTATTTTCTTTCAAGATCTAATTAGATTTAAAGCTTCATTTGGAAAACAGAAGATGAAAATGAACCTCTTATCCAGAGGGCATCTGGATGAGAATCAAATGCATACACAATTTTTTTTTTGTCATACAGCAAATTTGCCCAGGTCATATAAAATCAAACAAAAGAGCTCTGTTCTAGGAGTGTAGTAAGAAGGAAGAAAAAATAAACTCAGCCATGTCTTGTGACAGAAGATGCTCATGCTTCACGTGTTCATGATTGATTTCCGTGTTTTTGACACTGTTTTAGGTTGATTAGCACTGTCTAATTCAGTAAGCCCCTGTACATATGAGATACACAAATTTAGGGATTGTACTAAAATTCCCAAAACAAACACACTACGCCATACTTTTAGAAGTCAATACAAAGTATTCTGAAATTAAAAATAAACAGATAAATAAGTTACACCCATCCTTAAAGATGTACAATGATGAGTAACTTGGCCCTTAGTAGGACCTCTAAATATTTGAATGACTGGCTGGATGAGCCAATGAGACAACTCTGTGGACAACTTTTGAACTTGGCCCACTTGGAAAGCACATGGCTTTGTCAGAAGCTCATTCTATCAGGCTGCAGTATTTGTTACAAAGCATAAAAATGTAACTGCTTTCTGCTTTTAGTAACTATATTTTTAAGTGTTCCTAAAACAAAGCATATGAAGAAGAAACATGCTTATCTTATTCATTTCGCCAAAAGATTGTTAAATTTAAAGGAGTTGCAGGAAAGTTCTCTAGCATATTAAGCTGCCAGGTGCATTTAAGTGGTGGTCTATAAAGCAGTGACTTTCTGGCCGTGCGTGGTGGCTCACACCTGCAATTCCAGCACTTTGGGAGGTTGAGGCAGGCAAATCGCTTGAGCACAGGAGTTTGTGACCAGCCTGGGCAACATGACAAAATCCCATCTCTTAAAAAAAAAAAATACTAAAATTAGCCAAGTGTAGTGGTACGCACCTGTAGTCCCAGCAACTCAGGAGGCTGAGGTGGGAGGATTGCTTCAGCCTGGGAAGCGGAGGCTGCAGTGAGCCAAGATCACACCACTGCACTCCAGCCTGGGTGACAGAGTGGGATGCTGTCTCAAAAAAAAATGAAAAATGAAAAAATAAAGTGATGCCTTCTTGACCACACTCAGCAGAGACAGATCAGGCACAGAAATGTACAATTCAGAGGAGCCAGTGCTGAGAGATTGGTCATGAATGACTATCAGGTGGCCACTGGAAAGATGAAGTCCATGTGTGTGTCCACGATGGAGACTCTATTCACACCTGCTCTGTGACCATATCTACCCAGTTGCATCCACGGGTCCTTGTGGAAGTTGCCCCTTTGCAGTGACACTTTCCTAGATTTCTTGAGGAGTCACTAACAGGCGGACAGTGGCATTTTTAACAAGATGGAAATACCCTGTGCAGATAATTAGGAGTCTCAGAGAGAGAAGCATTGCTTTCCTCATCCGCTCCTGCCTCCAGCCTCCTGAGTCTGCTCAGCTCCATCTACTTCCTCCCATCTGAGCTTCCTGGGGCCACCCAGCCACCAGGTGAAGAAGGCGTGTAAGAAGCCGCTCACCGGTCACGGCGTCCTTCACTGGCTTCTCCAGGTTTCCCCTCACAGGAATAGGTTTCTCGTTCCAATCTGCATGTCGGGTGCTGAGCACCTGCATGTCGGGGTGCCGAGCCACCTGCGTGTCGGGGTGCCGAGCCACCCGTGTGTTGGGGTGCTGAGCACCTACTTGCTCACTCCTCACTTATGCCCCTTCCTTCTCTGGCCCTGGACTCAGCCCATGCCTGGCCACCTGGGTGTAGACCTTGCGTGCCTCCAATCTGACTCACTTGTGCAGTCACTCCTGTGCCCACAGCTGCCCCCTGGGAATGGATGGAGAGTGGACTTGGTGCCTGGCCTAGAAGACAGAGGAAGGGGTCAAAAGAGACTTGGAGCCTGGTACCAGCATCACCAAAACCCATCAGTGAGACTGCTAACAATTCAACAGAGACAGAGAGGTGAAGATGCCAAGGCCCCAGCCACCTGCGAGGACCCACACTGCAGGGAGGGCAAGGAGACAGGAAGAAGTCAAGGCTCTGGCGCACGTTGCTCTCCCCAGTCATGGAGACCTATCTCAGCCACCAGTCATGTAAAGGTGAAGCTTGCTCCTGTCTAGTTGTGCACACATGTTTTGGAAAAAAACAATAGCCAGGCATGGTGGTGCAGGCCTGTAATCCTAGCATTTTTGGAGGCCAAGGTGAGTGGATCACCTGGAATCAGGAGTTTAAGACCAGCCTGGCCAACATGGCATAACACCATCTCTACTAAAAATACAAAAAAAAAAAAAAATTAGCCAGGCATGGTGGTGGGCACCTGTAGTCCCAGCTACTCAGAAGGCTGAGGCAGGAGAATCACTTAAACCTGGGAAGCAGAAGTTGCAGTGAGCCGAGATTGCACCACTGCACTCCAGCCTGGGCCACGGAGCGAGGCTTCATCTCAAACGAACATGAAGAAGACGAAGAAGAAGAGGAGGAAGAAGAAAAAGGAGGAGGAGGAGGAGGAAGAGAAGAAGAGGAAGAAGAAGGAGGAGGAGGAGGAGGAGAAGAAGGAGAGCAGCAAAACAAAAGAGCAAAAATAAACTTTTGCTGATTAGACTGTCCCTCTCTCCAAACATCATTAATTTGGCAGGTTACTCTGCAGCAGCCCCCGAGTGCTGTCATGATAGTTTAGGAGGAGATGCTAGCTGCCCTCCCTACAAACCTCATGCCTGGCCTGGTGCAGACGCCTCCACTCTCCCCGCCAGAGTCAGGGAAGAGGGAAGGAGAATAGGCCGGCTCAGGTGGGGCACCAGGTCCCTTAGATGCAAGGAAGGAGGCTGTCGCCCACCCCTGGCTCAGGTCACGGTGCGTCCTCCTCTCCTGGCGTCCCCTAACAGCTGTTTTCCACACTGCCTGTGTGACAGCAGGCTTGTTTGCTCATATTTCTGCTTAATTATTTCAGGTTCAAAAATCATTACTGACTAAACAGTGAGATCCTGAAGGGCCCCGGCACTTACCCAGTGGAAATGTGAGTGAGGACATCGACAGTGATGCCTCCCAAACCCAGGCTGAGGCCCCGACAGCCTCCCTTCTAGACCTGCAGGTCCAGCGCCAGCCCCGCCATGGGTCTTGAAGGCCCAACACCCAGGCAGCGATTCCCCTGCACCCCTGGCCTCCTTGGGAACTCCTGTCTCAGTCCCACCAACTGCACACACCAAAAACCAGGGCACACCCCTTGACACACTTTCCACTTGATCCCCAAAATCACACGCATGCTGCTACCCACATCCCGCCGGTTTCCCCTGCGCCTGTGGTTTTCCGCACTCCACACATCTGCTTGGCCCCTCTCTCCCACCCGCATCCGAGACAGCAGCGCTTCTCACCTGCCAGCGGCAGTAGCTCCTGGGTGTATAGGATGGACCGTACTCTCTGCAGCCCATTCCCACACCACAGCCGGAGTGGCTGATCTGCCACAAATCTGATGGGGTCACTCCTGCACCCAAAACCCTCCTGCGGCTCTCCATGACCCTCCAAAGCGATTCCAGACTCCTCCTGCTCCTTCGTAAGCCCCCACCGACCTCACATCATGTCCCCCAAGGCCATGATCAGGCCCTCTGGCATCCTTCCTCCAGCTTGGCAGCATCCTTGCACCCTTGCCCTTCACCCCCTCACTTACCTGACTCTCGTTCTTCTGAATACCACTTGCTCAGCAAAGCCTCTCCCAGCTCTCCACCTCCCTTTACACGCTCATGACGCTGCGCTTGTCCTACATTTGTATCCAGTGATGGCTCCACTTCCTGCTGCATGGACTGATGAATAAATCTAAAAAAAAAAACAAACAATAAAATCTACCACCGTGCACTTCGCATTACATCAGCTCCAATTTGCCTGACCCACAAGAGGTTAGTTCCTTCCAAAGGTTGTGTGTTTTCTAACTGTTGCAAAGTAGACCATTGCAAACTCTGGGATTTAGGACTTTCCTACGATGATTCATGACAGTGATGATGAGACTGCATGCTCAGAGGAGCTGCGAGCAGAGGGTACATCAGACCCTGCGGAGGCACAGCAAGGCCTGGAATTCAGCAGGGGACTAAGGCACCTGCGATTCACACAGCTGGAGGCCGTCACGAACCCCAGCCCTATGAGACCAGGGAGAGAGTGATTACCCAAACCCACTGGCCATAGACATAGAAATGAGACCCCATCCAGTCACAACTTGGCAGAAAAGTAGCCGGGAAATAAAGGCCCAGCCTCTCCCCTTTCCCCTTCTGATCTTACACCAGGGCCTACCGTTGCCCAAACCCAACCAAAGGTCAAAGACCTGGAGGGTGTAGTCCACAGAGACCAGCCTCCCAGGGCCCAGACCGGACGTGGATGTCAGCATATGGGTCTGAAAGGACAAAGAGGGAGTTCCCAGCATGCCTGTTCATTTTGCCAGATGGACATAAGAGAAAGATGATGGAAAACGGCCCGCCTCCAAGAGCTGAGGTCTCCCTTCTGTCACACACGAGGCCTTGTTATGTGTGAGGTTTAGTAAAGCAACAGGTGCTGGCTGCTGGCACAGCTCGGAGCTTGCGCATCATACACAGGTGTCCTGGGAGCATCTCTCCTCCTCGGAAGGAACCACAGGAACCTGGCTTAGGAACCGCACTCATGAGGCCACCGTTGCCCTGTCCTGGGAACAGGGCTGACCCTGTGGCCCTTGCTCATCTTCCCCTTTTTTCTTATGATACAAAAATTTAAACTGGAGGCATTTTGAGCACCTTACAAATGTGCAGCTTCTGAACTTGTGTGACATCGGCCAAGCTGCCTTTCCAAGCTGATCGGTGCATGAACATCACGGCACAGTAGACAAGCTCCAGGGCCGGCCTCAAACCGTCTCCCTGCTTCGCCTCCTCAAGTGCATTAAGACATTTTCGAGCCTGCTTGCAAGTTCCAACCTTAAAATCCTGATTATTTATTTATGCCCTTTTTGTCTAAGAAGTTAAATCCCCAAAGCATCTCAATTTAGATCAAAAGCAATTTACCAAACTTCACCTGGCGCACCTGTGCCTTGTGATTTGTTAATTACCTACTTAGCATTTCCAGAGCTGCAAGGCAGAGAGAAACCTCTGATACTCGCCTCCTGCCACACAGCCTTCCAGAACGCCTGGGGTGTTCATCGGCGAAGCTACTCCAGCGCGACTAAGCCACATGCACTTTTGCAAATTGCTTTTATTTTCCAGGGTGAAGAACTCGGCATGGGGCAAACACACACATACGAATGCAGTAAGCTGCTGACATATTTCTTGGCTACCTGATCAAATTCTACAATGGTCCCAATCTGTCTTATCAGCAGCGTCCTATCGCACGTGAGATCATCAAACAGCAGCGCCCCATTTATTCCCCCAGCGCCTTTGGTTGACAATTTGGCATTAGAATATTAGGAATAACAGTAATTACAGCTTTTACAATTGCTTCAAATGAAAGAGATCATTAAATTGCACACATGAAAAGATGATCTCATTTCTGAGATGGCTCTGTTAGGTTTTCTTTTTTTTTTTTTCCTCCTAAGTTCTTAGCAATCATGCCTGTGAGTGTTTTCTCTGTAGCTGGGGAAGTAGTGGAGGAATGAAAGATGGGGTTTGTGAAACAGCACAGTGCACTGACTCTTTTTGTCCTCCCCTGCCTAACCCCACTCCCCAGTTTTCTTGCGAAGTAACAGAAAGCATAACCTTGTCTGAGCTCAAGAAACAGAACTGCCAGAGAGGACCAGGGAAGGGTGGCATGTGCCAGCTGCTGGCCTGCCTGGGTCACATGCATGGAGCTTTTCCTTTTTAAGTTAAGCTCTGGGGAAGTCAAGTATACTCCCTGCTTTGAGGCATCTAGAAAATTAAGATTATAAAATTCACTGGCCCCTGGAAGTAATAATAAAGACATAGCTTGGTGCCTCTCCTCCTCAGAGGCACACTGATCCTCCACATAGAAGTAATCACTCCCCCACGGAGCTTTATTTTTATCTCTTCCATGAAACTTGCCACGTTTTGACTTGCACCCTAATGGTAATTATGTCCCAGCTCATTCATGATGCTGCAAGTCCCTTTAAGGCCAGACCCTATGGCTGCCTCCTCTGTATCCCTCTTCCATATCCAAACCTCTAGGCCCCCTCACAGCCTGAGCTCAGGGCTTCGCTGAGCCATCTGGTTTACCAACTCCTGCATGGTCTGCAACTCTTGGGGTCTTTACTCATCCGCAGGGTTTGCAACATCTTCCCTATCAGAACTTGTATGTCCAACTGTGCTTCACGTTCTAAAACGCCATCAGAACTTCTTCCCAATTATCCCATGCTAGTCTTACCGCAAGATCTTGATATATGGATTAGAAGAAATGGTACCTTACGGAGAGATCCAAGATGGCTATTTAGCAGCAGCTCAGGATTGTAGCTCCCAGTGAAAGTACAGAGAGCAAGTGGGCGCTGCAATTTCAGACGAATTTCTGTGGCCCACAAACTGGGAGCTACCCAGCGGAGGAGCCACACGGGTCGCCAGCGCGACTCTTTTGGCCGGCGCGGCTGTTCTGCTGGCACCCCGGCGCAGTGTGGCGCTTCTCAGTGAGGAGT
>CAUYLG010027267.1:0-16789 GCA_963573385.1 Cacajao melanocephalus
CAGAGCTTGGTCTTCCCGGGTTCAGCTGTGCTTACTGTGAAACTCTCGGTCCTCAGCGCTTCCAATTGCTGTTCTCCTTGTGGGGACGGGACCAGCCGAGCCGGAGTCGTCCCGTATACTCCGCGCCGAGAAGCGCCGTGCTGGGGCGCCAGCAAAATAGCCGCGCCCGCCAAAAAAGTCGCGCTGGCGACCCGTGTGGCTCCTCCGCCGGGAATCTCCTAGTCTGTGGGCAACAAAAATTCGTCTGAAAGTGCGGCGTCCACTCGCTCTCTGCGCTTTCACTGGGACCTTCAATCCTGAGCTGTTGTTAATCGGCCATCTTGGATCTCTCTCCAAATTTGCCAAACTTTTATGCTTTGCTTCCTTTTTAAATATAAGTTCCAGGTCGTGGTCATTTCTTTCCTTGTGAGTATAAGCATAGACTTTTAGAAGCAGCCAGACAACATCTTCAATGCTTTGCTGCTTAGAAATTTCTTCTGCCAGACACCCTAAATCATCACTCTCAAGGTCAAAGTTCCACAGATCTTTGGAGCAAGGGCACAATGCTGCCAGTCTCTTTGCCAAAACACAGCAAGAGTGACCTTTATTCCAGTTCCTAATAAGTTCCTCATCTCCATCTGAGACCTCCTCAGCCTGGACTTCACTGTCCATATCACTATCCACATTTTGGTCAAAACCATTCAACAAATCTCTAGGAAGTTTCAAACTTTCCTTCATCTTTCTGTCTTCTTCTGATTTTCACATTTCTGTCTTCTTCTTCCACATTTCGGTCACAACCATTTAACAAATCTCTAGAAAGTTTCAAACTTTCCTTCATCTTTCTGTCATCTTTCTGTCTTCTTCTTCAAACTGTTCCAACCTCTGCCCATTACCCATTTCCAAAGCTGCTTCCACATTTTCAGATATCTTTATAGCAATGCCCCACCCCTTGGTACCAATTTTCTGTATTAGTCCATTCTTACATTGCTATAAAGAACTACACGAGACTGGGTAATTTATAAAGAAAAGAGCTTACCTGGCTCACAGTTCCACAGGCTGTACAGAAAGCATGGCCAGAGAGGCCTCAGGAAACTTACAATCATTGTGGAAGACAAAAGGGAAGCAGGAACGTCTTACATGGCTGCAGCGGGAGGAAGAGAGAGTGAGGGAGGGTGCCACACAGTTTTAAACAACTAGACCTCATGAGAATTAACTCACCATACAGTACCAGGGAGGATGGTGCTAAACTATTCATGAGAACTCTGCCCCCATGATCCAATCTTCTTCCATCAGGCCCCACCTCCGACACTGGGGATTACAACTAAATGTGAGATTTGTGTGGAGACACAGATCCAAATTATATTATATACTTTATGCATATGGTTATTTGTTGACTTGCTTTAGTTCATGAGAACCCAAAGGAGGTGGTTTTTGTGCCAGGATCAATCCTGTGCAGATTAGAGATTGTGTGAGAGGAACCTGAGCCCCCATGGCAATTCACAGGAAGCTCAGGAGGGCTGGGAGATTCCAAAACCATGAGGGTTGAGGGTTTCAATCACTTCTACCAATATCTACAGGAAGAGCAAGACCACAACTGCCATCTGTATTTGTATACACATATTCATGGACTCATCCAAGTCTAGCAAGCAAGATAGAGAGGAATTTCTGGATACAGCAAGATCGGCTGAAAATATTCATGCAGAAAGTAAATTTTGTAGGACAGGATGAACATCGCTACTTAGGGAGTAGGAGTATTTCAAGATGGTGAGTTATAGCTATAACGGCTGAAAGTCTGAAACAGGCATGTTGGGTGAGGGCTAGTGACTAAAGCACAGCAGGTGTGACCAGCATTGCCACTGAAGGAGGATTCTCCTTATTATTTTAAGCAACAGGAACCTATCATTTGTTAAGCACCTCCATTCTTCTAGGAAGCGTTTCCAGTCAGCCCACCTGCATCTCCAGGGTTTCCATGGATAACTGTTTCCCATGACCCACCCCTCTCCTGGTGCTGCAGTGGCTGGATGTGGAGTTCATGGTTCCCATGATGCAGATGCAGAGGCCCTGGCTTGCTGAGCACAGGAGAATGTTGCATTGGGAGCAGGAAGAAGGAAGAGAGATTTTTTTTTTTTTGGTGGCTTCTAAGTTTCTGGGTTCCAATTAGTCCCAAAATCCAGCCACTTTCCTGTCCTTAGGTTTTAGATATCCCACTTTCTTAAGTTAGCCGTTACTTGCAACCAAGGAGTTCTATCAAGAACAGTCCACCTGAGGCCCTGGAGAAGGAAGAGGAAAGAGCCCGGGGGTGACAGGAAGCCTGACCAGGAAGGTTGTATGAATGGTCCAGGCTTGAGGAGACTGAAATCTTAGCCATAGCTGTGATAATGGGCATCAGCAGAACCAAATGGTGTTGGAGAGGACCAAACTGTAGGAAGCGAAGGTTGAGTAGAGAGTTTCCCAGCATTTGGAGTGCCCACTGCAGTTACATTTCCTTGTGATACGTTGTCGGCTGCAGTGCTTTTATAACAATGATCTACAGTGTAACAGCCCAGTAGCTCCTGGGATAGGACCCAACAAGGAATCATGTCAGCCAAGGGCATTAATTGAGACCCAGGAGGTCTATAACTTTACCCAAAGAAGAGAGCTTACCCAGCCTTTCCAAAAGGGAAATTGAGCAATTCAGCTATCAATTCACCAGTAAGTCCTATTCTCTCCAAATGCAAACGCAGCTGCAACCCTCCATGAGAAGCACTGAGGGCAGCTCCCTGGTGGCCCTGGGCTTGAGCTGATGCATCTGGCACCCAGGGAAAGCTGATCAACTGGGAGCTAAGTCCTGGAGAAGCGCCGTGACAATAGGAGCCAAGAATGTGTCCAAGTCAGAGAAACATCACAGCTCCTTAGACAACAGCCTATGTTTTCTAACCACCTATACAAATATCTGTGGCTCCTTCCTATGTGATCTAGGCTGACAGTAAGCTTTTGGGAAATTTATAAAGTAGTGATCTAGACAAAATTTTTCCTGCACAGATCTTTCCTTTCACTAAGATCCCTGACATTAGTTATTAAAAACGCAAGGAGTCTCTTGGAATAATGATTCTCTCAGAGCCTTTCTTTAGATTAAGGAAAAGTTTATACCGAACTTTATCCTTCCTTATATTATGGCATATAGTTTAATCATCCATCAGTAACTCCAATACCTCCAAAGAAAATGTCAGTGCCTAAAAACGAAAAGGAATTCAATCTGCAAAAGAAGTAACTAAGTTAGTTCTTTGGCCTCCCAGCAATTGATTTCAAAGTGTAGATATTGAAGTTCCTGCATTGTCAGGATGAGCAGCTTTGTTATGCTGCAGTAACAAAAGACTCCAAAAAACTTAGTGGCTTACACAAAGGTTCTTTCCTTGTTTGTACTCCACATCTAATACAGATCATCAAGGAGCTTCACTCACCATTGTCACTCAGTGACCTAGGCCAACAGAGCATCTCCAATTGGTTGCAGTGCCAGAGAAAAAGAGAAGTGTGGCTACTCATATGGTCTCTTCCTACTTCCACCCAGAAATTACACATGTCAATTCCACTCACATTGCATGGTCAGAGTAAATCACAAGGCCACACTTCACTCCAAGTGGGAAGTGGAGTGAAATCCCACCATGTGCCTGAGAATGAGTGAGAACCAGGAATCCTTGTTGAAAAGCACTAATGACTATCACAATATCTATCTTACCATGAGGTCCTAGCTATAGATGAAAAGTGAGTTTAGCAAAGAGCCTGGGATCATTGGGAAGATTTCATAGAAAAGCTGGATCAATTAAAAAGTCAGGAAACAACAGATGCTTGAGGGGATGCGGAGAAATAGGAACACTTTTACACTGTTGGTGGGAGTGTAAATTAGTTCAACCATTGTGGAAGACAGTGTGGCGATTCCTCAAAAATCTAGAACCAGAAATACCATTTGATCCAGCAATCCCATTACTGGGTATATACCCAAAGGATTATAAATCATTCAATTATAAAGACACATGCAGACATATGTTTATTGTGGCACTGTTCACAATAGCAAAGACTTAGAACCAGCCCAAATGCCCATCAGTGATAGACTGGATAAAGAAAATGTGGCACATATACACTACACCATGGAATATTATGCAGCCATAAAAAAGGATGCATTCACATCCTTCGCAGGGACATGGATGAAGCTGGAAACCATCATTCTCAGCAAACTAATACAGGAACAGAAAAACCAAACACCACATGTTCTCACTCATAAGTGGGAGCTGAGCAATGAGAACACATGGACACAGGGAGGGGAACATCACACACCAGGGCCTATTGGAGGGGAAGGGGGCTAGGGGAGGGGTAGCAGGGGGCTGGACAGCTGGGGGAGGGATAGCATTAGGAGAAATACCTAATGTAGATGGCAAGTTGATGGGTGCAGGAAACCACCATGGCACGTGTATACCTATGTAACAAATCTGAACGTTCTGCACACATATCCCAGAACTTAAAGTATAATTTTAAAAAAAGAAAAAAGAAAAGCTGGATCAATGCTGGCCTTCATGAGTTACAAAATGAGGATGGCCAGGACAAAGACTCGGAGATGGACCTGAACGTGGCATTGCAGAAGAGAATGAAGAAACTGGCCTGGTGTGTTCATGCAACCAGGACTCTCAGCCTCTAGACATCTACTGAGTATCCCTGGGCACACAGTAATGTAAATAATATGATTTAATCTGACTCATAGAACACTAGAAAAAGATTTCACTTGCTTCTCTGCATAACGAAAGTGGGGAAGATGACTTTCAACATACGTAACTCCAAACACGTTCCAACCTCCGCCCAGTCTGCTCCACCAGAGTAACGTATTATAAACTGTTATGACCCACAGTAGTTAAAACATTTATCAGGAGAACATATATCATCTCCATTTAGGCCTTGCAACGAATAATGCAGTTTGCAGTTAGACAATCCCGGACGAACACCTCGAGAATGGTTGGAATCCCAGGGATTCCCTTTGGTAAGGGAATAGATTCAGGTACCATAATTATTTCTAAGATTTTTACCAAAACCCAGCATATACTTATCAAATAAATTAAAGTAGCAAATAGAAGAAAGACAAAGAATTCCATCTATAACTCTCTCACTATACCCTAATCATAACAGGAAGCTACAGACAGAAAATGTGGAAAACCATTAGAAGCCTCTACTTTTAGACAAGAAACAGCAAACTGTTGAAGAAGCTCTTATAAATCATTAACCTGAAGGAAAATATACAGTACAGAGGCAAAGCAGGATTTGAGATAAAAAGTACTTTGCCTCTTGAATGCTTAGTGTAGCTCATCCAAATTCTGTGTGAATTTCTACATTTCGATCTTCCCAGTTTAGCATACAAAGTCCAGGTTTAATAGAATAAACAGAATAATAGAAAATGGCCAGGTGCAGTGGCTCATGCCTGTAATCCCAGCACTTTGGGAGGCAGAGGCAGGCAGATCACCTGAGGTCAGGAGTTCGAGACCAGACTAGTCAACATGGCAAAACCCTGTCTCTACTGAAAATACAAAAATTGGCCGGGTATGGTGGCACATGGCTGTAATCCCAGATACCTGGGAGGCAGTAGAATTGCTTGAACCTGGGAGGCAGAGGTTGCAGTGAGCTGAGATCAGGCCACTGCACTGCAAGCTGGGTGACAAGAGTGAGACTCTGTCTCACACACACACCAAAAAAAATAGAAAATAAGGTTAGATAAATAAGATGGGCCAGATTACGGCAATTCCCCAGCATCTGACAAAATAGTGGACTCTATATGAGAGGCAATAAAGAGCCAAGATAGATTTGTGGGCAGAAGAATAATGTAATGAAAGCCCTGGTTTGGGAAAATTAATTTGAAAACAACATGCAATTGGAAGGGCAAAACCTGGAGTTGGAGAAGCCTCATAGAAAGATGTCAAGTTTATCTGTAAATGAGCAATGGCCAGAGACCACAAATCAGAGACTCCTTTGTAAAGAAATCTTGGTAAAATAACAGATTTAGAGAATAAAAGCAAGAGAGAGATTACTTAAGGCTTTCCAACCTGAGAAATTGGAAAGGTAGAACCATCAACAGAAATGATGACTGTTATGGACTGAATGTTTGTGCCTCCCCACGATGTATATGTTCAAAACCTAACTCCCTATGTGACAGTACTAGGAGGTGGGGCCTTTGGGAGGTAATTAGGTCTGAGAGTGAGGCCCTCAGGAACAGGATTAGTGTCCTTATCAAAGAGTCTCCAGAGAGCGTCCTTCCCTTTTTTCTGCCATGCAAGGACATGAGGAGACGTCGGCAGCCTGCAACCTGGAAGAGCCCTGTCACCAGGACCCAGCCATGCTGGCACCTGATCTGGGAGTTCCAGCCTCCAGAACTGTGAGAAACAAATGTTTGTTTTTTAAACCACCCAGTTTACGGTGCTTTGTTACAGACACCTGAACTAAGACAGGTACTTAATAAAGAGAGTAATCCAGGTAGGAGAATGCCTACTGTCAAGTCTCAGATTTACATCTTCAGTTGTCCTGAGACTATGGGAGTGTATATGTTGCTAATTCAGGACAGCATATGACATTGAATAAAGGTATTAACCCATCATTGACCAAAAGCATATTTCTCTAATTCTCTAGTACTGAGATGTTAACATAAAAGCAGAGAGTGAGCATTTCAATCTAGAAGAAAGACAGACCAGGTAAGCAGAGTACTTGGGCAACTGTCAAATTCAATGCAGTCATCATGTGTAGCAGAAACTCACAGGTGACCCCTTCAACTAGTGTTATCTTAATAACTATCCAAGACTCAATTCCAGCATTAGATCTTCCATGAAGCACCCTCTGACCCAAGTCTTAGCTAAGCACTCTGTGCTTCCACTGCACACTATACTTAATTCTCTATGATTTTCCCATTGTATTGTTTTTATTTGTTTACTAGTCTAAAGTAGATGGTAGTTCTTAGTAACCAAAGAGTTTGTTTTATCATCGTTACATCCATAATGGGAGTAAGCACACATAGTAAATATGTAATATAAATGAATGAGTGATTGAATGAACGAATGAAGTGATTATGATGAACTAACTTGTAACAGACCAATCCCACAAATTATGGCTAGAAAGCTGAATAAGACATGATACTATGAAAACTACAAGAAAAAGCATCTAGTTAAAGGAAGTGGGGAGCTACCAAGGCAGCCAGGACCTAGGGCACTAAAATCCTAAAGAGAGAGAGAAAAAGAAACCCACACTGATGAGGCTGACAGTCTGCACCACTTTTCCCTTGAATAATTTGCTAATTTATAAACAATGTTGGCCAAATGTCTGAAAAACCAAGGGGAGAGGGAATGAGAAGGTAAGCAGACTTACGGCTGTCTCCAAAACTGTAAAGCTAAAAATTAGAATCCAGGGTTGCCAAGGCACGTAGCAATCGTGGTTGAGCAGTCAGGGTCCCAGAGAGAAGGGATGTGCAGAGAAGTAAGCCTGATATTTGCCAAGTGTTTTCCTAAATCTTTTATAGATTTGTAATCAGTGCCCAAGAGACTGAAAAGTTATGCACATCCTTCAGTGATTTTATGGAGACAAAAGTCAAGCCCCACCCAGGTGTTCCACTGGGACACCTAACCTGCCAAACTCTGGAATATGAGTGAACTGCAAATATACTAAGTCTCGTGAAGACTGAAGTCAGCTTCTAATCAGTTCAATTCAGACTGGAACTCATTTTAAATAATTTTATATAAATCATGTGAAGTCACATAGCTTTAGGTGACCTGTCCCTACTCTAACTTGTTGTCAAATGCAAAAATAACATCTCTCTGAAGGCAGATAACATTACCCAGAACCTCTGTGATTTTTTTATAAATAATTATGGCATTTGATAAAAAATCACGATCCTAGAAAGGAAGATCAAATGACTACAAATTAAGAGAAAAAAGAAACTATAGAAAGATACTCACAGGCAACCCAAATATTGAAGTTATCAGATATGGAATTTAGGATAACGCTGATTGGTATGTTAAGAAAATAGGTGACAAGATGAAAAATTTAACTAGAGAAGTGAAATCTATTTTTTAGAAATAGAAATTTTATAACTGAAATATAATAACTGAAATTAAATACTTAAGGCTATAATGGCAAATTAGACCCAAGAGAAGAGAGGATTTGTGGACTGGAAGATGGTTCAGCAGAAAATATCCTGATAAAAAGAATGGAAAAATACAAAAAATGGCACAAGTTAATTGGGACATGGTGAAAAGAGTTAACATACAATGAGATTGGAGTCCTAAAAGGGAAAGATTAAAAAAAAAATGAGGTCACAGCAACATCTGAAGATTTAGTGGCAAATAACTTTCCAAAATTAATGAGAAAAACTTCAATCTTATATTCAAGAAACCAAATAATAGCCAAGTAGGATAAATTTGAAATGTCACACCATGCAAAACTTTTGAAAACCAAATTAATTGGTTGCCAAGTTGACAAATTTCATTCTTCCAGTAGGCTTCTAACAAATGAAGTTGAAAGCAATCTTCTAAAAATGAACCTTCTTAGTTTTACCCTACCAAACTATGACTAAAATTTTTTCAAATTTGCTCCTAAAAAAATCTCAAAATTTCTTGTTACATCAGAGCATGTGTTTTAAACACATTGATCACATCCAGCTTCACTCATTACTCATGCTCAATCTTTTCCATTCATACCTCTGCAGGAACAGAAGGTCTATAAAATATTCAGCAGAGCACACTGTTGCTAAGTGAGCACAATTTAAACAAGAGAACAAAAACTTAGGCTTTGAACATTTCTCAAGATTGACCCAACAAAGTGAGATATATATACCTGCAAGAGAAGATGAAATGGCTAAAAGAAAGTTAAAAGTTGGTCTCAGAATATGTGTATGTTACACATACAATGAAACAGATACATACAATAAAAGTTGTATGTATTATATACATACAGTAATAATTTTTTGAGACAGGGTCTTGTTATATTGCCCAGGCTGTACTCTTAACTCCTGGGCTCAAGTGATCCTCTGCCTCAGCCTCCTCTGTAGCTGGGACTATAGGCTCATGCCTCTGCCCAGCTTACAGTAATAATTTTAAAAATAATAATAACAATAATTTAGTTCCATGAGCATTAGCTCTAGAATTTAGGAAAAATGCAGATTTTTAAATAATTTTATATAAATCATGTGAAGTCACATGGCCTTAAAGGTAATGCAAAAAATTGTTTCCATTCTAAACTAATCTAATGAATTATTAACCCATCATTGGCTCTCATAAAGCAATTAATCATAAAAGCTGAATTTTTGCTTCTCTAAGGCATCTATATTTTAGATTTTGTTAAAAGAACATTGATCCTGTTCCTCTCCCATTTCATTATAGCTCTTCAATTTTATTCCTTTCAGTCAAAAATGATAAACATAAACCTGAGAGCTGACACAATATTACAGGTTTTCAAAACAGCTGAGCTAATCCCCTCATCATGTCAGATCAGTAATTTAAAGGAGCACCATGACTACAGAGAAGACTGCTATGAAGGTTTTGCACATACACGATTTTAAGTAAGGTGACAGCTTGGTCACAAAATGTGTTTTTCTTGAGAGGATGAATAGAAATGAATGTTCTCATCTACTCCAAAGAATGGGCCAGTTTGTACATGCAGTTGCCAAGTAAATCTTAAGACTCTTTCAAATTTAGAGAAAAATTGAATGTTATAACTTAACCCTTTCCTTTTTTAATCCCAAAAGAGAACATTCAGAAAGTACTCATGTTGAGTATTTCGTGTTTTTGATACAATTTATCACAGTTCATAACAGCATGTCTTTTTTCCAGAAAACAAATTACTTCACCTACCCCTGTGAAAAGGAAATTATGATGAATACCCTGAATACTTTCTTGAGCAAATCAATTACACTTATGGAATGTGAGAACCAAAATAGAGTGACAGAGAATGGAATGGGGCTTCAGGGCATGGGGACAGCAGAGGGCCCACCACCCTTTAGACTGTAATGCTGAGAGAATGTTCATGCCTAATCATGAGCCTAACCCATCCAAGGGCATTTTGTGAATTCCCTCAGGAGGCTCAGCCTCCAACTAAGTAGCTGGGTTTGCATCTCACAGAACATGGAGTCCCTGCACTCAAGGACTCTACAGACCAGCAGAGAGAAAAGCCACAGAACATTAAGTGTGAGACACAGAGACATTTCCACCCCGCCCCCCCTCCAACTCCCCACTATGGTCAGACACAGGTCTCTATGTGTGTCAGCCTCCTGTTGCAGGTCCATTTTCCTGAAGCCAGCTCTGCCTCTGACTTGCTATATAATTGACTATAAAGTAGTAAAACAAAAAAAGTACAGCACTTGTACGTCCAAATGCATCCAAGTCGTCCAGTTGAGATGCTTCATGAAGCTGTGTACTTAGGACAGCAAGACTGGTGTCCCCAAAAGAGTCCAGTCATGGTGGTGGCCATGATGATGGCCTCAATGGTTACCACGACACACTGACACTTGCCCATGTCGGGTGGACTCACTGGGAGGGGAGGAAGCCCAGAAGTGTCATTTCTGAGGCTACAGGAGAGGTGGGGAATAGTGGAACAGAGTAGGGGGTAGCCTGTGCCATGGATGCCCAGGGCATGGGGAGCACAGGGTTACCGTCTCCTGTTTTGCCTCCTTGGTTCTTTCCCATCTTGTTAAAGACTGGCGGGATTGTTTTTCCCTCTAACTTTCACAGGCAATCTTCTGCTCAGCTGTTTTTTGTTTCTCTCTCTCTCTCTCTCTCTCTCTCTCTCTCTCTCTCTCTCTCTCTCTCTCTCCCCCTCCCTCTCAAAGACTCTTTTTTCAGGTAGTTCTGAAACTTTGTGAAAAGGTGCCTAGGTGTGGGCTTTTTTATTTTTTATTTTTTTGGCATTATGCTAGATGCTCAGAATACACTTTTTATCTGGCTGGTCACATCCAGTTCTGGAAATGCTTTCTTAATTTTTAAAAAAATTTGATTTTTTTCTCTCTTCCATTCCATCTTTCCTCTTTCTGAAATGTCTACAGTTTGGATCTTCTGATGTGATCCTCTATTTATTTCTCTTTTCCCCCCACTCACTTTTCCTCTCCTTGTCCTTCCATATTTCTTTCTGGATATGTGTCAACGTCACCAGCTAATTTTTTTGGTTTTGGCTGTCATATATTGGGATGTGTAAATTCCTTTTCTTGTTATGTTTGATTCTTTTCCATAGCATCCTATGTTTGTTCCTCATAGACAGTATCTTCTCTTATCTCTCTGAAGTCATTCGTTACATTTATTTTCGTAATATTATTTTGTATCTATGTTGTCTGTGTCCTGTATTGTTTTTTCTTTCTGTTTGAATCTCTGTTACTCAGTTAAAGGCTTTAAATAGATGCGTGGCTCGTCTTGGCTGTCTGTTCGTATTTACAAATAAGACACTAAGAAGAGCATTGGAACCACTGTAACAGCAGAGCTTATAGCCAGGCACAGTGGTACACGCCTGTGGTCCCACTACTCAAGAAGCTGAGGCAGGAAAATTCCTTGAGTCCAGCAGTTTGAGGCTGCAGTGCACTATGATGGCACCTGTGAATATCCGCTGCACTATGATGGCACCTGTGAATATCTGCTGCACTCCAGCCTGGACAACATAGCAAGAATCCAACTCAAAAAAAAAAAGCAAGGCTTATAGACATGGCTTTACTGTAGAATGATTTTTAATGAAACCATAAATGGCAGTATTTAAAATAGTTCATCTTGGGCCAGTTTTCTGAAAGAGGACTTCTGATCTCATATTTGAGGTTGTAAGCCCAACTATCAGTCTTGGGAGTTGAGGTGAACTGGGGATTCTACAATTTGGGTTGTTGATTTCCATTTTATCCCTGTTTTTCAGTATTAATTCCACAGCCACACCCCTCAACTACACTTGATATCCCCAAATCCAGAGTTTATTCAGTCCAAAATGCCCAAAATAAACCTCTCACCTTGTCTCAGAATAAGAAATACGTGATTGTCTCCTTATATGAGGTGGAAGAAGCAATCTGAAGCCTTATATCTCCTTAAAAACTTGCCTTCAACAGTTCTGTTTTCTACCCACCTGCATCCTGACGCAATGCTCTGATTCCTGAGTTTTTCCAGAATTCATGACAAGAAAATTTCTCTTTCCACCCCATCTCCCACCCCTCTCAACCTTCCACCTAGAGCTTAGGTGGCAGTCATTTCTGAGATGTAAGCCATTTATTTTTCTTCATTTTTCTTTCAATTTTCAAAGTACTGACTTCTAGGTGCAGAAATCTTCCCTCTTTTTCTTTCAATTATTGTGGGTTTATGATGTGTTATTCCTTCACTATCATTTCAATGGGACTTCAGAGGGGAGAAAAGACAAACAGTGTGTTCAAACCTGGTTAACTGGAACTCTGTTCTCGCTTATTTTTAATATGTGTCATATTAGGTAACTTAATTACATCTTGAACAAAGTGAAAAGAGACGGAGAGAGAACAGGTGATAAGGGACAAAGAAGATGTGAAACAGGAGGGAAAGGGAGGACAGGGGAAAAAAGAAAAATTGACACAGAAATGCACGCAGGCATGGCCCAGGCCGGCATTGGCATTTACGGAAGACCACAGTGGTGAGTGTAGCTGGCCACATCTCACTCGCTGCTTTCACGCTTAAAATGAATAGGACTTCTCATCCTAGACTGTTGGGTTAGAAATCTAATTCTCAGTGTTAACATTCTATAGTTAGTTCCAACAAGGAATACTACTGAGTTAAAAGGGTTTGACCCCAGGACAGTCTAAAATCTGCCCTAGAAGGAAGTAGGCACAAGATGAACCACATACTATTTCTGGGCTGTGTGGGAGAAAACTTACAACCCTGAAAACTTTTCAAGTCTTACTCTGTGACATTTACAGAGAAGTGCCAAGAATGCTTGCTAGAACAGTCTTTCTTTCTTCATCTACATTTATGTATAACCAGTGTAGAATTATAGTTCACTGCTGGTCCAGAAAAACATGACACTGGAGGCGAACTTACTCTGTGGGCTCAGTCAGGCTGAGTTACCCGGGAGAAAAGTATTGGAAGATAGTAAGAGACAGGGAGGGCTGCAGCCACAGGACTGAGAAGACCTCTCCCTCTACACAGGTAGATCCTGCTAAAATTGACTTTATGCTATTTTTAAAACATGGCTGAAAGGAAATCTCTAAAAACAAAATGTTGTTTTAAAAAAGCCTTTGAGCTGAAGTCAGAACAGGAAACGATGAGCTTTAAACAAAGGCATCAGGCGTACAAATCTCTGGAGTGACATCTCCAGTTGAGGCTCTCAGGATTCCCACATATGAAGTGCAAAAAAAATCTGAGCTCAACAAAGATCAAATTCACAAAGAAACAGTTACCATGAGTATGAGTTTAAAGAAACAAAAACAACATAAGAACTCCCCCATACAAGATCTTCAGATATTAAAGTCATCGGACAGATAAACTCTATAGAAAAATATTTGAAGTCATGAAATAGAGAGTTATAAAAATTAAAAAATCAACAAAAGACTATTTTAAATAACAGATATTTTAGCAATGAAAAAATACATTTGTTGTAAATAAGAAATTGTTAGCATCCTCACAATTAGCAGGAAAGCTTGTGTCAACAAAGCTAACTGAGTTTACTCATACTCTTTCCAGGCAAGCAAAACAAAGGTCTCAAAAACAGCTTGAGAAATGAAGTCAAAGGGGAATTCTTATAGCACTGGGCCTGTGTTTAAGGTTAGAACTCAGGTGATTTGCGGGGGGTGGTTTCCAAAGGAGGTAACAAATAAATACTGGGTGCAACAGTCAAGTTGCAGTGGCTTTTAGGTGTTCAGGAGCACACAGAAGGGTCTTCCCAGCAAGTTGCTTAGTGGAGCATCATATTGTCTTATCATTCCAGAGCAGGCTGTGGCAGTGGAGCTGCTTTGAAATTTCCACTTCTTAGTTAATTCAGTTCTTTTTTCTCAAACTCCTAATGGATTATTCAGAAGACTGGACCAAGCTAAAATCAGAATTCATTAATTTAAAGATAAGTTTTAAAGAAAACCTAGCCAGAATGCAATAAACAGAGTCAAGGATAGAAAATAAGAAAGGATGGAAGTGATGTAGGGAGACTTGGCAGATGCCTAACCAGAATACAAGGTGAGAAGGCAGGGAATCCATGACTGGGCATGGTGGCTCACTCCTATAACCCCAGCATTTGGGGAGGCTGAGGCAAGAGGATCCCTTGAGCCCAGGAGTTCAAGACTAGCTTGGGCAACATGGCAAGACCTCATCTCTGCAAAAAATTTAAAAATTAGCCAAGTGTGGTGGTGCACACCTGTAGTCCCAGCTACTCAGGAGGCTGAGGTGGGAGGATCATTTGAGCCCAGGAGGCGGAGATTAGAGTGAGCCAAGATCATACTACACCTTGGCGACAGAGTGAGACCCTGCCTCAAAAAAAAAGAGAGAGAGAGACAGGGAATACAAATGAAGCAAAATCTGAAGATATGGCTGAATTTCCCAGAACTGATAAAGGACACAAACCCTAAGATGTAGGAGGCACAATTAACATAGCAAGAGAAATAATAAAAAAATCAACAAAACCAGAGACTAATTTTTTTAAAGAATAATAAAATAGACAAACTTCAAAGGTGATGAATATGTTAATTAGATTGATTTAATCATTTCAGATTCTACTCAGATATTATAGTACTACATAGTACCCCATAAATAATAATTATACTTTTTCAATTAATAAAAACATAAATTTCTGAAAAGGAAAGAATGCACAAATAAGCAATTTAGGAACAAAAATGGAAATATAGCTTTACATTCAAGACAGCATTAAAAGATAAGATACTTTTAAAAACTACTCCACGCCAGAAATAGGAACACTTTTACATTGTTGGTGGGAGTGTAAATTAGTTCAACCATTGTGAAAGACAGTGTGGTGATTTCTCAAGGATCTAGAACTAGAAATACCATTTAACCCAGCAATCCCATTACTGGGTATATACTCCAAAGATTATAAATCATTCTATTATAAAGACACATGCACATGTATGTTTATTGCAGCACTATTCACAATAGCAAAGACTTGGAACCAACTCAAATGCCCATCAATGATAGACTGGATAAAGAAAATATGGCACAAATACACCATGGAATACTATGCAGTCATAAAAAGGATGAGTTCATGTCCTTTGCAGGGACATGGATGAAGCTGGACGCCATCATTCTCAGCAAACTAACACAAGAGCAGAAAACAAAATGCTGCATGTTCTCACTCGTAAGAGGCAGTTAAACAATGACAACACATGGATGCAAGGAGGGGAACATCACACACCCAGCCTGTCAGGGAGTGGGGTCCTAGGGGAGGGATAGCATTAAGAGAAATACCTAATGTAGATGATGCGTTGATGGGTACAGCAAGCCACCATGGCGCTTGTATACCTATGGAACAAACCTGCACATTATGCCCATGTATCCCAGAACTTAAAGTATTAAAAAAAAAAAGAAAAAGAAAAATCGTGTGTAATGGTCATCACTAAAACAGCATACCACCCAGATCCGCCAGTCTGGTTTTGGATGTTTGGTGAGCAGAAAACCAAACACTACATGTTGTCACTCACAAGTGGGTGTTGAACAATGAGAACACAAGGACACAGGGAGGGGAACATCACACTGGGGCCTGTCGGGGGTTGGGGGCCTAGGGTAGGGATAGCAGGTAGTGGGGGGGCTGGGGGAAGGATATCATTAGGAGAAATACCTAATGTAGATGATAGGGGTGATGGATGCAGCAAACCACCATGGCACGTGTATACCTATGTAACAAACCTGCACATTCTGCATCTGTACCCCAGAACTTAAAGTATAATAATAATAATATTAAACTGTAAAAAAATACTCTGACCAATACATTTGAAAACTTAGACAAAATTGACAAATTCCTAGAGAAACAAAACTTTTCAAAGCTGACTTGAGAGTAAGTGGAAGATCCATAGTCCTGTACCCATTACAAAAATGGAATCTTCAGGTTAAAAAAAACAAAATATATCTCCCAACAAGATAACAGATCCAGAGAATTTATATCCATATTCTGCCAAGTCAAGGAATAAATCATTCCCATGTTTGCTATTTCAAAGAAAGGAAACAGTGCTAATATTTATCAATGTATTCTATAAACACAGGAAGTCTTGATACCAAAACCAGATTAGGACAGGGTAAGAAAGACAAAGGCCAGTCTTGCTCATTGTGTAGATGTAAAAATCCTGAACAAAAAATAAGCAAATGAAATCCAACAATGTGTAAGTAAGATTAAGACATCGTGGGTTTTTCTCAGGAAATGAAGAAGATGTGACTTAACACTAAAAACTCTGTAATTGACCACATTAAAAGATCAATGGTAAGGGAAAGGAGAGAGGAGGGAGAGAGAGAGAGATCATCTAAATAAATGCAGAAACGTTGCTGATAACAATGTAACACTGATTTAAAATAAACATTCAGGAAAATAAGAAATAGAATGGACTTCTTTCTTAGATGTCTACCCCAAATCTGTAGCAAACGTAATTCTGAACAATGAAACATTCGAAGCAGTCCCCTTAAAATCAGATACAAGACAAGATGGCCACTATCATCACTTTAATGAATATATATTGGGGATCCTAGCCAGTAAGAGAAGAAAAAGTGATACCAGGTGTGTAAGAATTGGGAGTTACTTACTTCCACTGTATACCACATACTGTACAAGTGATGCCAGGGCGTAAGCATTGGAGTTACTTACTTCCGCTGCGCACCACATACTGCACAAGTGATGCCAGGGC